>CAUYPO010028659.1:0-51651 GCA_963574435.1 Cheirogaleus major
TGGGGATTGTTCTAGGCCCAGGTAACCAATTGGGCAATTCTGGAGAAAGCCAGCAGATTGCTCAATAGCTACTTCCAGAATGACTGTATTGTTTTTTTTTTTATTATTTTTATTTTATTTTATTTTTTTTTATTTCAGCATATTATTGGGGTACAAATATTACGGTTCCATATATTCCCCGCGCCCCCCACCCCCCACCCGGCAGCGCCTCCAGCCGCCCCACACTCACCACATGTTATTCCTACAAGTCCCCTTAGGTGTTGATCCATTCAGCCCAATTGGCTGGTGAGTACAGGTGGTGCTTGTTCTTCCATTCTTGAGATTCTTCACTAAGTAGAATGGGTTCCAGCTGTATCCAGGAGTATACAAGAGGTGCTATATCACCATTGTTTCTTAAAGCCGAATAGTACTCCATGGTATACATATACCACATTTTGTTGATCCACTCATGTTGTTCCTAATCTTTTATCTTAAAGAAGTTGATAGCTATTTTTGTCTTTCTTTCTTTGATAGCAGGAGCCAGTCCAGTTATTGATTTAATATATTATCTCGGTAACAGGGCTCAAGTAATGGGATGTGTCCAGCATTGAGAATTGGGGGTTAGGCAAAAACCTCTCTCTTCTGAAAAATAAAATGTTCAGCCTGTAGGGTATTTGTCCCTGAGACACAAGCCTAAGGGTATACAGAGTTGTGAGCTTTTACCACCCAAGTGAGGGGCCTGCCTTGGATTTGGCTATGGTTTCTTAGATATGACTACAAAAGCACAAATAACCAAATAAAAATGAGATAAGCTTCACTAAAAGGAAACTTCATTAAAATGAAAAATATTTGTGCTACAAAGGACACTGCTATGTCTGAATGTTTTTGTCCCTCCTAAACTCATATATTGAAATCTTAAACCCTAGGGTGATGGTATTAGGAGGTGGGGCATTTGGGGAGGTGATTAGGTCATTAGGTCACAGAATGAGTACCCTTATAAAGGAAGCCTGGGAAAGCTTCCTCACCTCTTCCACTATGTGAAGTTATAGTGAAAAGAAAGTTGTCTATGAGGAAGCCTCGCCAGACACCAAATCTGCCAGTATCTTGATCTTGGACTTCCAGCCTCCAGAACTCTTTATACGTTGACCAGTTTTATAGTATTTTGTTATAGCAGCTCAAACAAACTAATACAGACACCATAAGAAGGTAAAATGACAACCCACAGAGTGAAATTAAATATTTGCCAATCACATATTTAGAAAAAGACATATCTAGAATATATCAAGAACTCCTACAACTCAGTAATAAAAAGACAAATAATTCAATAAAAATGGGCAAAAAGTCTGAATAGACATTTCTCCAAAGAAAATACACAAATGACCAACAAATGCTCAAAAAGGTGCTCACCATCATTAGTCAACAGGGAAATGCAAATCAATCCACACTGAGACACCGCTTCACACTACTATTATGGCTAGAATAAAAAGGACAGATAATAACAAGAGTTAGTGAGCCTGTGAAGAAATTGGAACCTTCGTACATTGCTAGTGGGATAATAAATGGTGCAGCCACTTGAGAAAACGGCTCAGCAGTTCCTCAAAGTGTTAAATATAGAGTTACCATATGACTCAGAAATTTCACTCCTAGGTATATATCCAAGAGGAATCAAAACATACATCCACACAAAAACTTGTAAACATGTGCTCATAGTAGCATTATGCATAGTAGCCAAAAGGTAGAAATAATGCAAATGTCCATTAACTGATGAATGGATAAATAAATGTGGATTATTCATACAATGGAATATATTGGTGATAAAAAGGAATGAAGTACTGACACATGCTACAATATGGATAAATCTTGAAAACATGCTAATTGAAAGAAGCCAGTCACAAAAGACCAATATTGTATGATTCCATTTATATGAAATGTCCGGAATAGGCAAATCTATAGACAGAAAATAAGTTAGTGGTTGCCTAGGGCTGGGGAGATGTTAAGTGTAGGAGGTGATAGCTAAGGTGTAAAGAGTTTTGATTGGGTGAGGAGAATGTTCTAAAATTGATTGTGGTGATGTTTGCACAAAATTGAAAAATGGATAGGGATAAAAGACAGCAAAAAAAAATTAACTTTAAAAATCTTTCACTATTTTGATGTTATACCCAAGGTCTCAGGTGCATAGTAGACAAGAATTGGACATTTATCAAGAACAAACTCTAGGGCTAAGATGAATTACTTCACTGGATGTGGAAATTACAAGTGGTACTTAGACGCTAGCTGATTCTGGCAAAGACCAAGTGGATTAATCATTATGGTATAATATAAAGTCCAGATGAAACAAAGTCAGCCCAGCAATTTTAGCTGGAGAGTGCATGTGAACACTTCAAAAAAAAAAAAAAGGCAAAGAAAATATAGGCTGTGGAGAGCAGCCATTTCTAAAGCCACACCAAACTCGACCCAGTTTTCCAAGAGAATGTTTTATCACAAGCCAAGTGGACCTAAGATTAAAGCCCTAAGACTACAGCCTGCTGTGTCTACCAATCCATGTTTATCAATAAAGGACCACTCAACCAAGGGAAAAGCATTTCCAACTCCCTTCTTTACCTACTTTACTCTGATGTAAAATTGACTGTACCAAGACTACAACTAGGAAGCTATGACTAATATTTAGGTAGGAAGCAAATCTGCTTTTCTGTGGCAATATAAGGCTAGCACTAGCCATCAGGGATGGTTGGTTCTTAGCAAGGCAGTGGTAACATAGAGTCATGAAGTTTCTGAGCTAAAGGGAAAATAAGAATATTGAACATAATGATGATAATACAATAATCATAGCAAACATTTATTATGAACTTATATGTCCAGGAAGTATTCTAAATACTTCACATGTTTTAACTCATTGGCAGGCCTCAGAATTGAGGCCAAGGGGAGTGATCTTGCGTATAGTTACTGAAGTTTGTTTTATTTGCTTTTAGACATCCTCCTTCATAAATTCATCTTCTTCTTCACTACATTTTAGGTTCTCAATTCCCTTTATTTATAAGAAGACCTATTTTTAGGAAAAAGTCCTATGTTAGCCATTAACCCCTTACTTGCCAAGGTCACTAACATCTAAGTGATGTTGATGCCAAATCCAGTGTTCAATTCTCCATCTTCCTCTTGCTTGTCCCACCAGCAGCATTTGACATCACTGATCACTCTCTTCCTTCCTCCTCAGAAACATTTTCTTCCCTTGGCTCCTGGTGCACTCTTCTCTTTTTAATTTTCTCCTACCTCAGTGGCTGCTACTTCACTGTTTCTTTTACCGATTCCTTCTTTCTGCCCTGACTCTCAAAATTCCAGTGTCTGGCCCTTAGTCATAGGACCTCTTCTCTTCTGTAACTACATTCACTATTTTGGTGATTCCTTCTGGTTTCAAGGCTTTACATATGATTCCTTAACTTATATTTCCAGTCAGGACGTTGTCCCAGAACTCCAGACAGATTCAGTTGCCTACATGGCATCCACTTGGATGTCTGCCTTAGTCTTTTTGGACTGCTATGCCAAAGTATCTTAGACTGGGTAATTTAAAAACAACAGAAAGATATTTATGTCTTATGACTTGGGAGGCTGGGAAGTCCAAGGTCGAGTCAGCAGCAGATTCAGTGTCTGGTGAGGGACTGTTCCTCTTAGATGGCGTCTTCTGTGTCCTCACGTGGCAGAAGGGGTGAACAAGCTCCCTCAGGCCTCTTTTGTAGGAGCATTAATCCCATTCATGAGGTGGAGCCTCCATGGACTAATGACCTCCCAAAGGCCCCACCTCTTAACATCATTCATTGCATTGGGGATTAAGTTTCAACACCTGAATTTTTGGGAGGATACAACATTCAGACCACAGCAATGTCTAAGACATCTCAAACTTACTATGACTAAAGCCAAAGATGTTCCAAACCTGCTTCTCCCACAATCTTCCCTGCATCAGTAATGGCAACTCCACCCTTCCAGTTGCTTACATGAAGAGCCTTGGAGTCATCCTTGACTCCTCTCTTTATCCTCATATTCATATGAACAAATCTATGGCTCTGCTGTCAATATCTGTCCACAATTCAGTGCTTTCTCGCCATCTCCACAACTTCTGCTCCAGTCTGGTGTAAGCCTCCACCATCTTGCCTGGATGGCTGTAACAGCACCGCGAGTGTTCTGTGCTTCCGCCCCTGCTCCTATAGCATTTAGAATGATCATTTGAAATCGTAAGTCAAAATCCTCCAGTGGCTTCATATGTCATTCAGTCAGTAACCAAATTCCTGCAATGGTTCATAGGCTCTGTGTGCTTTGCAGTTTTCCTAACCTTACCCAACAATCCCTCTGATTTCTCTCCCCTCCAATATCTCCTAGGTCTCTTGCTCTTTGTCTCCTTGCTGTTCTTGAGCTTATCAGTCATGTTGCTACCACAGGGTCTTTGCACATGCAATCTTTCAGTCTGAAACACTCTCCCCCAGATATGCATGCGGCTGACATCTTCTCTTGCTCTAGCACTCTGCCGAAAAAGTTACCTTATTAGAGAAGCCACCTCATAGAAATAACAACCCATCACTTCTGCATTCCTGATCCCCTTTATCTTAATTTATTGTGAGCCTTTAGCAATTATGACTACTTGATTATCACATGTTTAACATTTATCGTTTATTGTTAGTCTCTTCCTATTAACCATAAGCCACATGAAGGCCGGGGCTTTGGTTATTTTTTTCACTGTAATATCCCCAGTATCTTAAACAATGCCTAACACTGTTGAATAAATATTAATAAGTGAATAAAGTTAAATCAGATTGTTTCCTATCACAGGACTACTTGAAATTAAGACTTATCTCTCGTTGCAGAAACAAAAGCATCTTTCCCATCAAGGAACTTCAGGACTTAGGTGTGGAGAGGGCGAATGTGTTGGTGGAATTATTCCTCAAGTGGTCCCTGACCCTGCCTTCAGATTGTTTTATCCTGAGAACTGTTTCTCTAACTGTTTCATTTAAAATTAAAATTCATGATAAAAGTGTGAACATAGTGCTTTAGTTTGGGCAGGGCTCTTTCAGGCATTAAAATGAGTTTATCATGTGACCAAGTCACTGTGTAGTGCCTTGACTAGAGTATTTGTGACATGTGCATGTTATGGGAAGCCCTTTTCTTTTCCTTCGCATCTCCTGAGGAAAGCACCAGAATAATTGAGAGTCCAGTGGCCACAACTACTCTCTGGGAACAGACTTAATGGCTGTCTTCCTCTGAACAGCACACCACACAAACCCACTCCTCATGTGAACACAATAGCCATGAGACCCAACTGCATTGCAGACCTCACCTCAGATGAACAGATGGTTAAATGGAGGAATTTTCTGAAGAGACTAAAAATCTGGTTTGCTTACAGACTGTTTTTCTAACCTTTGCCCATTCTGCAACTGTTAGTAACTGTTTTGTCTCTCTCCTCGCTCCACAGTATAGCCAGTCCTCCGTATCTGTGAGTTCCACATTAGCGAATTCAACTAACTGTAGATAAAAAACATTAAAAGGAAAATAGATGGTTGCATCTGTACTGAACATGTATGGACCTTTTTTTCCTTGTCATTATTCCCTAAACAATACAGAGTAACAGCTCTTTACATGGCATTTGCATTGTATTCGGTATTACAAGCAACCTAGAGATGACTTAAAGCAATATGGGAGGAAGTGCGCAGGTTGTGTGCAAATACTACACCAGGTTATATAAGGGCCTTGAGCGGCCGTGGATTTTGGTATCCACGAGGGGGTCCTGGAACCAGTCCCCATGGACACCAAGGGATGACCGTATTGTGTGAGGTCCAGCTTCCGTTAGTGAGCGCCAGACTTATATGACCCTTCTCCTTTTCTGACATTAATTCAGGTGGGCTTGATTGGGGTAAATGGAAACGGAGATTTCAGTGAGTTCCTGTTTCCAAGGAAAGGGGGACTCTGTTGACACTTTACTCATATCCCTTCCCCTTCCCCTGGAGGTCACCTCCCGGCAGTTCCCACAGTCTGAAGGGCTTCCTGTGACGGCTGAGAGTGCTGCCCGCCACAGCGCGCAGGCCGCCGTGCCAGGCCGGCAGTGTGGGGCCAGGGCTCCAGCAGCAGCGCTCGACCAGTGAGGGGTGGGAGCTCGTGAACAAACAATCTAGCCTTTTGTTCTCTCGGGGGACAGTTCTGATGTATGTTTCATCCATTTTCTTAGAATGTGCCCAGAGATATTAAGGCCAGTCACCCATGATGATAACCTATGCGTTACCTCACAATGTATCCCTTTTTGCTCCGGTTCATGTCTTATTTTCCCACTCACTCCAACGTCTATCCTGGAATCACCTCCCAAATAAACTTGTACTGAAATTATTCTCTCAGATTCTGATTTTGGGGACCCCAAAATGAAATCGGGGCAGGAGCTGCTACTTGAAGTGGCCTGGGCCTGCGCTTGCTCCTGGGGAGAGCGAGCACTGAGAGCCACAGGATATCTGCACCAGCAGCCGCTGCTGCCACCTAGACGTGGTCACTGAGCTGTGTGCAGTGATACGCAGGACGGAAACCAACGGTGTGTCTTATCACTTGGATAATAAATAAAATCGAGGCTAAGCAAATGGCTGACTAGAGACGTCAGTCATTAGACTGGCTCAGAAAGAAGGAAAAGTTTTAGATGAGAAAAAAACAACAACATAGCCCAGATGTGATTCTGAGGGAGAAGTGCTGGAACCTACTGGAGACCCATGGGAAGTTGTGCAGCAGAGCAAGGAGCAAGATTTCAGCAGAGATCAATCCCCCAAGGAATCTGGAGCCCTGTGGAAAGGGTAGGTGGGGGTTTTGTTTCTCGCCACTCACCCCTCTGGCAGCCTGCAGGCTCTAGAACTGCTGAAGAACTTCTCCACCCTCACGAGCCCAAAAGGTGCTGCCGCCAGTGAACTGGGAACTTCTTGAGAACAGAGCACTGCGCTGCCGGCCCCTTGGGTGGCTCCCCCTCACCACGGATCCCAGCCAGCGGGCACCCTGCGGCTTCCCCACCCATTGTGTGCCTTTGTCCTCCCCAGGGAGCTTCAGCCCTTCAGTGTTCTTGTCCTTGGTCCCCACACCAACATCTCCCAACTCCAGCCCAGACTGTGGTGGCCACAGGGGGTGGTGGGTCCCAGGGAAGCCGTGTGATCTCAGAGCTTAGACATTCTGGGTGGGCTGCCATCAGGGGGAGGGACAAAGGGGACCAAAGTGCCAGCTCTCCTCAATTCAGACTCTTCTCCCCCTCCCTTCCTCCCCCACGCACAGCTGCTGATGCTGCCGTGGCAGTTCCCATGTGAGTCAGCCGTGGCAGCGCCCATTGAGTCAGCATGGGCACCCCAAGGGGTAATTGAGCTCAGGCTTTCAGAAGCGGCTGCTTCCTCTCTGTTGGCATGCCTACCACACTGAGGCTTCTATAGCGAGTGGGGCTCACACCTTTCCTACTAAAGACCTGCAGCGGACTCTGCGCTCCTGCCTGCCAGTCTTCCCCAGTGCTGCTCACCTGGCAGCTCCATCACAGCAAGACATACGCCAGGACACAGAGGGACATTAAGCCTACTCAAGCACTCCATGGGCAATTCAAGACCAGCCTCCTTCTCCCTGTCATGGTCAGGGATTGAACTTGGGAGACCAAGGGGCAGGTCTACAGGCTGGATTCTGTACCCCCAGGACTCAGTTGTGTTGCTTGGGGCATGGAAGAGAGATCTGTGAACTAATCTGGGAGGAGAAGGAGCTTATGTGGGCAGAACTGAAAGGAAAATGCAGTGTGGGTTTCCCCCAACAGGAAAGCCATGCTTTCTGTCCATAAGATCCTGGGCACAGAAACTCACAGTCTGTAGTGCCCTTGTTGGTGAGCTCAGCTAGTTTGGGCTGCTGCTTGTGACTATATGCTGGAAGGAGATCCAGAGGCAAATGAAGAGGGGAAGAACAAAACCCAGTCCTGACAGCCAGTCTATGAATTCCAGATGGTCCCTCCCCCAGGAGCAGACTTTCTGGCTTGATAGAGCCACTTCAGCCCCTCCCTGGTGGTTTTCCCCAGCAGTCTGGGAAAACCTGACCCTTGACTTCTGTCAAGACAGCTCTCTTGCCTGCCTTTGTGGAGCCTGAACACATGCTTGTCAAACCCAGCACCTCCCAGCCTCACTCTTCCACCCACCTCTGCTGTAGTGTAGAATAGAGTCCGCTGGGAGTTAGAGTCCACCCACCTCCTGATTGACTAGAGCTGGATGCAGATCCCAGAAAACACCACTGCAGCTGGCTCTCTCCTGAAAGCACCACCTACTGGCAGGAAGGACAACTTCTGCAGCCCATGGCAACATTTACTGATTTAATCATACAAGACGTGGCTGACTGTTACCCACAAGCACCACCTACTGTCTCAGATATTAAATTGGGCATCCCAGTACAATTCATACTGTTAAGAAGACCACAGGGCTGGGAAAAGAGAAAAGATTTCAAAGACCTCCACCTTCCCTTGTTGAAAAGAAACAGGGAATCTGCCCATGCACACAGTACTCCACTGCTACAGGTCTACAATGAGTAGCAATAGCAAAAACCAACACACTAAGGATATCTATAACCAAGGTATCTATCCAGAACTTAGACCCCCAAAACTCAGATTTGATGTCTTTGGAAACAAATGATGGCAGGTTCTTTCACCAATATCTGATTTTTGCTCTCTAATTATAATAACAAAATGATGATATTCTAATCTATTAAGTTGGTGCAAAAGTAATTGAGATTTTAGCATTGTTGAAATTTGCCATTTTATATCGGAATACATTCTTAAATAAATGTGTTTATATCATACATGACTTTAGTGTGCATTTCTTGCTTTATTTTTTTTGCTAATGACTTAGTACTTGCTGTTTATTTTATATTTATTTTAAATTATGGAAATGATGTTAGACAAAAAACAAATTCAATTGATTTTCTTATTCAAGTTAAAAATGGGTCATAAAGCAGCAGAGATAACTCACAACATCAACAACACATTTGGCCCAGAACTGTTAATAAATGTACAGTGCAGTGGTGGTTCAAGAAGTTTTGCAAAAGAGATAAGAGCCTTGAATATAAGGAGCACAGTGCCAGCCATTGGAAGTTGACAATGATCATTTGAGAGCAATCATCGAAGCTGATCCTCTTACAACTACACGAGAAGTTGCTGAAGATCTCAACACCAATCATTCTATAGTCATTCAGCATTTGAAGCAAATTAGAAAGGTGAAAAAGCTCATAAGTGGATGCCTCATGAATTGACCAAAAATCAAAAAAATCATCGTTTTGAAGTGTCATCCTCTCTTCTTGTATGCAGCATCAGATTGTGACATGTGATGAAAAATGGATTTTATACAACAACCAGTGATGACCAGCTCAGTGGTTGGACCAAGAAGAAGCTCCAAAGCACTTCCCAAAGCCAAACTTGCACCAAAAAAGGATCATGGTCACTGTTTGGTGGTCTGCTGCTGGTCCAATCGACTACAGCTTTCTGATTCCCGGTGAAACCATTCCATCTGAGAAGTGTGCTCAGTAAATTAATGAGATGCACTGAAAACTGCAATGCCTATAGCTGGCATTGGTCAACAGAAAGGGCCCAATTCTTCTCCATGACAATGCCTGACCGCAGGTCGCACAACCAATGCTTCAAAAGTTGAACAAATTGGGCTACACAGTTTTGCATTTGCCATATTCACCTGACCTCTTGCCAACCACTACCACTTCTTCAAGCATCTTGGCAACTGTTTTCAGGGAAAACACTTCCATAGCCAGCAGGGTGTAGAAAATGCTTTCCAAGAGTTCATCGAATCCTGAAGCAGGGATTTTTATGCTACAGGAATAAACAAACTTATTTCTCATTAGCAAAAATGGGTTGATTACAGTGGTTCCTATTTTGGTTAATAAAGATATGTTTGACCCTAGTTATGATTTAAAATTCATGGTGTAAAACTGCAATTACTTTGGCATCAACCTAAATATCATTTTATTGGCTGAAACAATTTTATAAAGAGATACTTCTTCTCATCTGCTATTTGGTTTACCAGTGGTACAGTTCTTAAAGAAAAGCAGGGATTGGTGTTTGATGATTTTTTCTTTTTATATAACCTGTTTTCAAGATAATAGTTTAGTTGCTTATCATCCAATTAGATTTTTTAAATGTCACTAGAAATGGTTGGACTTAAAGATATTTGTTGTGTTCCAATACATTGCAATTCTTATCCTTGATGAAGCTCAAATTGCAGCAAGAAGCAGAATAGAATGGAATGGAATAGGGTAGAATAGAATAGAATAGAAGTGGGAGCCTTATTAAGTTGGCTTCTGAATCCTTTAGACATTACTCTAGTGGTCTTTAATAGTTTCCCTGATATTTGGTATGTCAAAATGTTCCAGATACATATTATTCATTTCCTGCCCCATATCTAGAATCAGCCATTTCTTCAATAAATGCTGACTTCTTTGAATATTAAATAGCATTTCAAGATGACAATCTGAGTACAGACATGCCCAGTGTTACTGATTGGTCATGGTTTCTAGATCTTTTCAGTGGATAAATAGATAGATAGATAAATAGATAGATAATGTTGTGAGTTCATATTGTTCATTCTGGTATTTCCAATTAAATTCAGAAATATGGGATTTTTATTTAACCTTTTCTATATTACATCTTTGTCTACTTTCTTTTACACTGAGAGTCCCTGTTCTCAAGGATGCCGGGGAGAATACAATTAGAACATCACATCCCATAGCTATTCATTTGCTTTATCTCATATGACACAAATGACAGTCACAGAAAAGCAACGCTGGCATTACCACCACCAATTATGATGACCGAAAAAATTAAAAAAATTTTTACATATGTAATTATTATTTTGGTACATTTTTTATGCATACATTTATAATCTTTTCATATACTGTCAGGGCTTATACTTATCCTAAAGGCAGTACATGGGTCTTAATGTAAGAATGACTACTTTTCAATTTAATTTTCTTTTAGTCCCTTCTCACCAAAAATTAGGTGTGGCTAGCTATACCTTTCCTTGTGTAGTCCCATAAAGAAAAGGTTTTTTTTCTTTATTTTCACTCATCATTTATTAAATAGAGCATCTTTTGCTCAATGTCTGCAATACTACTTTGTCATATATCAACTTTTGATATGTGAATATCTGCTTCTGATCTCTATTTGTCTGTCCCTGTGCCTACAGCACAAAACCTTAATAATCATAGCTTCATAATAAGTATTACATCTAGTAGAGCAAGTGTCCCTGTCTGGTAGAAACAAACACAAATACTCTTTGAAGGAGCTAACTTTACAACCTAACCTCAAAGATAACCCATAGTTAAGGTTCCATGTTACTTATGCTTAATGCATACATGGCAAACACACAACCATGATGAAATTTAGCAAAAACAGAAAACCCCAGAATCAGACCTGCAAAGACTCAGGTTATTAGAATTACCAGATACCAAATATCTAATATAAAATAAATATGTATACATTTATTAATTTAAAATATATAAAGAAAGAAATATGAAAAAGAGTTCTGGAAAGAATCTCCAGAAATGAAAACTATAATAATTGAAAGTAGAATCTGTATGGATGTATTTAACATTATATTAACCACAGTTAAAGAAACAATTAGTGACTCGGAAGGTAAAGTTGAAAAAGTTATATACATGTGGGACAAATACAAATAAAAGAGAAATATGAAAAAGAGATTAAGAAACATGGAGGACAGAGTGAGTAGGTCCAACATACATATAATCTTATTTCTAAGAAGAAATAATAAGAACGAGGGGGATGATTATTAAAAGACATAATGAAGAACACCAAATCACAGATTAAAGAAGTTCCTCAAAGTGCCAAACACCATAAGAGAAAAGAAATATACAATCAAGTGACAAATTTAGAGCAACAAAGACATAGAGATGATAATAGAAGCAGCCAAACAGAAAAAACAAACAAACCAAAAACCACCTGCAATGACTGATAGTTGACTTCTCAGCAACTACAATGGAAACCAGTAGAGTAGAAAATAAACTTTCAAAGTACTAAAACTTTTAACCTAGAACTCTATCTTTAGCAATACAATCTTTCAAAAATAAAGACATTTTTTAGGCACAAATCCAAGAAAATTTACTACTAACACAAAAAGAACTCACAAAAAGAACTTCTAATGAAGGTACTTCATGTCCAAAGGAAGATTTACAATATATGAAAATGGAATGCATAGATGCTAACCGTGTGCACTGGTAAAATTAATGTCTACTTCGTGAAGCTAAAATATCAAGAGAGGATAACATATAACTTTGGGTAGGTAGTGATTGGCATGACAGCATTTTAAGATTCTTATATGGTTTAGAGGAAAGTAATGCTATATTAATATTAAGCTCTATTAATTATGCATGTTAAAATTTCTAGGATAAACTAAAGGAATACAAATAGCTATTATTGTTAGCTCTTATCATTATTAATGTTATGATTATTATCATATTCTAAGGATCAGATGGAGAGAGCGCATGCATGTGACAGAAAGGAAGGATTTTGTAGTCAAGACAATATTGAATTTCCTGCTTGATTTCTTTAAGTTTTTTCTCAGCTAATGTGCATTGTAAATCCCTTAGTGGAGACAGCAATTCCTATGTTTATTTAACATCAGAACCCTTATCTCGTGAAATCTCTATTAACATCTTGACCTACTTGACAGTTTGGGGAAAACCTTTGAAGTTGAATCTGAATCCATGAGAGCTTAATTTGTTTCAGTGACTAATAGAACCATATGGGCTTGAAGACAATAACAGAGTCAATCTTAGAAAGACTTCAGGTTTGGGGAAATAAGACATTAAGGGATAATTGAAAATACCATTGACCAATAATACCAGGAAGGGTGGGACATCATACATCTGTTCAACTGGGAGGGAAAAAAAAGCACCACCTTGCAAATAGGTTAGAGCACTTCTGGTACAGGGCTGATGGAACATCTGGGCACACTGCCAATTCTGGGGAACAGACTTGGCACTGATAATGGCCTTGTATTCTTTATGAAAGAAAAAAATTAATTTATTTTATAAGTCATAATGCGCCACCTAGAAGCCAAATTGCCAGTTAAGATTCTATTTGCAAGCAGGTGTACGGTTTCAATATACCTTTCACCTAACCTCATAGAATGTTGCCTCTTCATAACCAAATACAAGCAAACCAACTTTTTTGTTACATTTCAGTTTAAAAATGTTACAAAAAATAGCAAGTTAGCAATGTAATGATAGCAGAATTTTATGTATCAGCTCTAAATGCAGCTGTTTGGTTTATACAGCACAGAGAAAATAAATAATCACATGTAGAAAGAAGTTTTTGCTTTTATCCATCAAATTAATTATTTCTCCTACAACTTAACATTTTAAATGTGTCCAAGCAAAGAGAAGGGTGAAAGATATTTGGTAGTTATTTTTTTCTAATTTCATGCTGGTTATAATACAGGAATGCTATCTTTTTTTATAGTTCATAATAATTTAATTCCAATAGATGCAATTTAACACCACTGATTCTTTATGTAACTCTGTGCATATACTAAACTTTTTTTCTCCCAAGATGCAGAGCAATCTTCAGGCATTAATCTTCACAGTCCTCATGGCTGAAGACTGAAACAGCAAGCTAGGCAAGCTCCAGCCTGAAAATATCTTGGTATGTGGAAAGAAGAGAAGCCTTTCACTCTCTTCTCCTCTACTGGAATGCCCTCAGCATAGTTTTCTCCTGCTCTCTAATTTCTAATAAATTAAAAGCCTACCTCTTCCATGAAGTTTCCCTTGATAACTCTGATCCACCTTAATCTTTTTCCTTTTCTGAACTTGTACAGCCCGTGTTTCTAGTTCTCCTGAAAGTAGCACTCAAATTCTACTGCCTTGCATTGCCCCTAATTATTAATTTATCTGATCTTCTCCTCTAAACAATGAGCTTCTTGCAGGCAAATGCAGGCCTTGTATTCCTGATTCTGGCTCAATTCAATGATGAGTTTACAGATGGTTGTCTGTAAATATTTGATACTAAAGTGATCGATATGAGAATCGGAGTTCAATTGTTTAGGAACCAATTATTCAGGTTGCTTCCTGACAGTAGGGAGGTTTGGGGTTATCTGTGGTTTGGGGGTTACTTCTATGTCATCATTCTTGCCATCTGTTTTCAAAGACCTTAAGAAAACAAACTGAGTACTCCAAAGAGCATCCAATCTCTCAGAATCCTTGTTTCTTATCTGTGCTTATTATTAGATTAGACCAAAGGCAAAAGAAGGACCTTCCTCAGGGTCTAAAAGCTCTTTATGTGACAAGGAACTGTAGAAGGGAGGTGGAGGGGAGAAGACAGGGCAGGGATTGGGGCTGGTGACACACCTATATTTTTTCATGTCTGCAGCCCACCTGGCTCTGCTCCCCCGCTCTCTTCTCAGAAGTCCTCGACTCTTCTGCTTCCTGTGTTCCATGGTGAGGTGTCACCTGGGCTGTAACAGAGCATTTCTTAAAGTTTGATACCACAAAACACCAACTGATAGGATTTGTATGCATAGGCTTATAAAAATTTTCTTTAAAAACTATTTTGTTAGGACAAGAATAAAAACCCCAAAGTAATATATGGTAAAAGCAAAGTCATTTGACCTTGAAAGGGAAGAAAATAAAATTACTTCGGTATTTTTCGTGATCATGATAAAACGGTTATTTGTTGAAGACTTGAAAGTATTTTTCTATTTCATCACAGCACACCTGCAGGTTCTTCACGGAACACCAGTGCCCCACGGCACTGGTGTGAGAAACACTCGTACAGTGTGAGAAACACTGTTGTGGGGATTCAATTGTGATGGTCCTCAGTTCCATGCTCACCATGCGGGGCTCCATTGTTTTTAAATCTGAAAGGCAAGTAGAGAAAAGAAGATAGCTGGCCCCAGGAAGATGGTTAGTTCTGTCCTTCTGTCCCATTGTCCTTGTCCTTAGCACCCTTGGAGAGAGCGGAGCTCTGGAAGGCCATGGAAAGACCCTGCAAAGTAGAAGGCAGTGCCGAGTGATGCTCAACAGCAGTTGCCGCAGTGAGAGTTATAGGCACAGTCACTAGATGGGCCACACCGAGGGCAGAGCCACCAAGCCATTGAGAGCAGCAGCTTCCTTAGCAGCCGGCCCACCCCGCCCCCGCCCCATCACAGCAGAGGGTGGGAAAGCCTGGCCTTCCCCTATCTCCTGCGCTATGTTTCTTTCTCTCTGGGAATGTGTACGTGTAACAAATTGTTAACGAATCTGTTTAAAGTAAGATCATGACTGTCATACAAGTAGAAAATAAACACATGTCAGATATTGTGTTTAATTGATTAATAAATAAGAGAACCCAGTAAGATGTTGTACCTGGTTTAAAGAATTCCAAGAACCACATATCAATAGGAAATTCAAAAATGAATTTACCAATAGGTGCAAGATATGTCCACCCTAAGGGCAATAATCTATTAATTTGCATCTCTCTAAGAAGAATCTTAGAATCTTTTGCATCATTATCAGTGTTCTACAACAAACAGAGCTATACAATTGCTCCGAGACAATGATAGGTGGAGATAATCCAGATGGGTGAGCTACATAGAACAGTTTCCAGTCCAGTGTAATTTGAACTAGATATAAGTACAATGTAAGTTTTAGCTATAATTTATTATTACCAAATTATCATTTGGTATCAGACAGGCTGGAGTTTGAATCTCATCTTAGCCATTCACTAATTGAGTGACTTTGGGCAAGAAAATTTATCTTTCTCAGTCCAATTTTTTTTTCTCAGTGTGTCCTATCATACCTATTTTGTGAATAATGAGGGATAGAATAATGTTTATGACATACTCTGTATAGGGCTTAGAACAGAGTAAGCATTCAATAGTGGTAGTGTTCCTGTTATTATTCAAATTGGCAAAGTTAACAATGCTGAAACTTCTGTTTATGGAATCAACTGTTGCTATTTTCATTACAAGTACAATCAGCTAAAATTCCTTTTGGATATAGTTAAAGTTTTAAACTGTAAATAGATAAATAAATGGATCCCAAATATTGAGCCTGGCAAAATGGTGCTTAGTATCTCCATACTTGTTTCCAAAGCTAATTATTATGTAGGTCTATGTTTTTGCTTTTCTTCTCTTTTTTTTTCTTTTCTAAATTAAGCATAAGTGCATATTTGTCCCTAGACATGGAAAAGGATTGTCAACCCTCCCGAGGAATAAAACACACAGCACAGGAACTTTTATCAGTAACTATTTGTGAAATGGATCAGTCAAAATCATGGGTCATTACCTGTCCCTTCAAGAAACTCATTGATACATAGAATGATAAGATAGACAGGAAACTTTAGGAAAACAAATCCATTCCTTCCTGTATTTTAGAGAGAGGAAACTATGATTCAGAGAAGTTAAGTACCTGGTCCAATGCCACACAGGTAGCCATCAGCAGAGTTGGAAGCAGAAGCCAAATCTCCTGAGTGCCATGCTAGTGTTTTCTGAAGTTCTCCATATTATGCCCTTATCTAGTTGGCCACAGCTAAAACATACGAGACTAGCCTCCTCTGTACATACTGAATTGAGAAATCAAGACCCACAGAAATGACAAGGGAGCTTCTCTGCAGTCCTCAGAACAGACTGGACACGCCAGAAGAGGAGGTTCCAGATGACCAGAGCGGAGCATCTCCTGTCCAGGGTGGAACGAGCGACCTGCTCGTCTGCAGCACCTCATGATTTATTAACTGCGACTGGTGTCCATGAAATATTCATGCACCTTTTCCTACAGTTACTGCTTCACTGCATCAATAAACCATCGCTTCCCCATCTGCTTAGGTGTGCAGCTTGGAGAAGAAAAGCTTCACGCAAAATTGAAAAGAGGCTTCTTTCATATTTAGCCCAGAGGTAGAACACCAATTCGCTTCTTGTTTTATTGTCCTTTTCTCAAAAGTACAGTTGGAACTGACTGCCCCCCTAGGCTCCTGGACAGGGAGAAGCCCTGGCACCTCTGTAAGCAGAGGTTAAAAGAGCTGGAGGGAAGAGGGAAAGACGTCACGTGGCCGGCTGGCTGGTCGCAGTGCTCCCAGCTCCGGCATGAGCTAATCTTCCCTGCAAGCAGTGACGCAGCCACAGCAGCCAGGCGTGGCCTGACATGGGGCTCCTGCTTGCCAAGGTTTCATGTCAAGCGTTGAACCTCAGTTGCTGCAGCAGCCACCCCTCTGTGGTTAGGTTTATTGCTCATCAGGAGCAGAAAGAGTAAACTCTGCACCACTTTCCTGCTCCCGCTTCTTTTTAGGCTTCTTTCTCGGCTTTTCTCCTGCATGTGCCTACACTGTGTTCGCTCCCCTTCAGCCCTCTTCCCACTCACTGTGTGTATTCCCCACAGACAGTGGTATCCACAATCATGCATTATGCCTGCATCGTAATCATCTGCAAATCTCTCTCTCGAACTCGCTCTGGCTCACTCACTCTCTCCGGCTTCAGATCTAGATGTCCAACAATATTATCCATCATACCAGCAGAGCTCATGACTCCTCGAACTCAGTAAGTCCCACACTGAATTATTATCACTTCCTATGTTCCTTCCCCCTCCTCCACTCAACAAACCTGCTCTACCTATAAGTCTTATCTTCCAGAAAGGAATCTTCCTCATATTACCTAAGCCAGAGACCTGGGAGTTATCTTCAATTCTTATCTCTTTCTTACCTCCATATTTCAGTTATCTACTAAGTGCTAAATATTGAGATAAAACTTAGTGACCTAAAACAACAATATTCATTTACTTTGTTCATGAATTTGTCATTAGGACAGGGCTCAGCAGGGATAGCTTGTCTTGTCCATGTGACGTCAGCTGGGATGTCTTGACCAGGCTCTGTTTCCAAGACAGCTCACTCGCATGGCTGGCAAGGTGCTGCTGGCTGTCACTGGGGAGCTCACCCAGGACACTTGATCAGGAGGCCTCAGTACTTCTCCACCGGGGCCTCTTCATGGGGCTCCTTGGGCTTCCTCAGAGCATGGTGGCTGGGTTCCAAGAGTGAGTGTTTCAAGAGACAGGAAGTATTAATAGAAAACGCAGGTATCTTAAGGCTTGGCTCTGAAAACAGGCATAGCCTTCCTGCTGCCGTGTTCCAGAGGTCAAGCAGTCCAGAGCCCACCCAGATTCAAAAGGAAGGGACATAAACCCATGTCTTAAAGGGGAGTGTCAAAGAGTTATTTTTATAAATCTTCAAAGAATATTTTTAATCTGCCACACTCTACATCCAATCAAACTCTTACAACTCTCTCCTTGTATGTGTGCTTTTTCATATGTTGTGCCTTTGGTCTCAAATGCCTTTCTCCACCTTGTTCTACTTCTTGCTCTTTCACCAAGATTATGCTCAAAAGTTAACTCCCCAAACCTTTCTTAATCCTACCTCCTCCAGAATGTAATACAACACCCTATGTTAGTATTTATTATTTTGCATTATAATTGTTCGTGAGTATGTCTTCCCTATAAGACTGTGAAAACCATGAAGGACTGTATTTTATCCATTTTTGTAACCCCAGAACCATGCTTCTGGGCAGAGTAAAGGACCCCAGCAAACATTTATTGAATGGATAAATGTTTCCTTGTTTTAATCTCTCATAGTCCTATGAGATGGCAGAGTTGAGTGTCATTCTTATCTTATTGCCTTGACTTCCATATTTTAGACCAAAAGAAACAAACATGGCGCAGAGTAATGGCATTACTCAAAGTCACTCAGCCAGGAAGATAATTCAGTATAGTCAACAGGAGTTCAGTTCCCCAAAGGAAGCTGAGCATAATAGATCTAGGGACAAGGTCAGGGAGCCAAAGAAAAATACCCCAGCCCAACCATGAATGGACTTGCTTGTTTAGCAGAAAATGCCTCTGAAGTTACCTTGTATAGTTTATGTTCACTGAAGGAATGCAGTTGACCTTTTGTACACTGCTGGGAAACTAATAATACTGAAGAGATGGAAGATGGTCTGATAGAATCTGTTTTAAAAAAGAGAGAGAGAGTGGACATGGTGCAGTGCTTTGTGCAAATAGGAAAGGTAGATCTAATGCAAAGTCACAAAATGACAGTGAGAGAGTGAGAGTTTACAGTGATTCTCAAGTGACTCCTCAGGGCAGAGAAAGGCAGCTGTTATCAGAATGAGAGGCTGTGTCTAGGGGCCCAAGTGTTTGGGTCAATTGGATAATTCATTGGAGTTACAACAAAACATCCCTCAAGGACAGCTGACATCCTCTGCTCTTATTTCATGCTTAACAAGCCCCTTCTGTTCATTAATTTGGTTTCCTAAATTTTTTTTTTAATATGAGAATATTCTCTTGATAGTGCATATGGGCACTCCAGTCACTAAAAAGGAACCTTTCTTATTGTAAATTCATACGTTAGTATTGCAACTTTTAAATCAGTTTCTTTTCAATTTGGTTAATTGGAAAAATTCCCCTGCACACAGATGAATGGATTTTTTATTTGAGTTTTGATTACCTCAGTTTCTTTAAATCACACAAATAATTCATGTATACTTTCTATTTGTAAGAGATCCAAACACTTAACGTAAAGTATACATGAAAACCCTTTCAGCACCAAGCCCCTATCCAACTCCCAGCTTCAGGGATAATCATTGGTGTGAGTCTAATAGGCAGTCTTTGGTCTCTTTTCTGTACATTTATTTATAGAGATATGTATGTATTTATAAATGCTCCTTTAATTTTTATACAAATTAGATCACACTATACATTCTCCTTTTTCACATGACTCTATCCCATGAAGATCCTTCTGCATTGCTCCTTCTATATTCTATATGAAATGAGAAAGCTCTGCCTTCTTGTTTCTTATGGCTGCATTTTTTAAAAATAGTATGTATTACTCAGGATTCTCCAGAGACACAGAACCAATAGGACATATATAAAGAGATTTATTGTAAGGAATTGGAGCATGCAGTTATGGAGCTTCAGAGTGAGTTGGAAGCTGGAGACCCAGGAGAACCGATGGTGTGATTCCAGCCCAGAGGCCAGCAGGCTTGAAACCAGGAAGAGTCAATGCTTCTTTCAGTTTGAGTCTGAAGACAGGAAAATATCTGGTGTCCCAGTCTGAAGGTCATCAAGCAGGAAAAGTTCTCTCTTCCTCAGGGAAGAATCAGACTTTTTGTTCTGTTCAGACCTTCAACTATTGGACGAGCCCCACTGACATCATGAAGGGTATCGGCTTTACTCAGTATACCAATGTAAATTTTAATTCCTTCCAAAAAACACCCTCACAGTAACTCCTAAAATAATGTTTGACCAAATATCTGGGTACCTTGTGGTCCACGGATATATAAAATTAACCATCAAGCAGGATGGTGTAATTATCCTATTTTTGATGAATAGTTTTTTTCCTTTTTCTTTTCTTTTTTTTTTCTTTTTTTTTTTTTTTTTTTACTATTAGAAACACTACCTCCAAGTGCCCATCAATTCATGAGTGGATTAATAAAATGTGGTATATGTATACTATGGAGTACTACTCAACCATAAAAAGGATGGATTAAAATGTCTTTTGCAAGAATTTGGATGGAACGAGAGACCATTATTCTAAGTGAAGTATCCCAAAAATGGACAAACCAACACCACATGTACTCACTATTAAATAGTAACTAACCAATGAGCACACATGTACACAGAGGAATGTAAAACTCAATAGAAATTAAGCCAGGGGGATGGCGAGCAGGGGAGGGTCAAAAACCTACCTAATGGGTACAAAGAACACTATCTGGGTGATGGGCACACTTATAGCCATGACTCAAGCATTACAAAGTGATCTATGTAACCAAAAACATCTGTACCCCCTTAATACTTTGAAATAAAAAAAAGGAAATACTACTGCAATAAAAACCTTTTATTATACATTTTTGGGTATGTGTGTGTGTATTTCTATAGGATATATTCCTAGAACTGAAATTGCTGAGTAGAATAATGCCCCTGTGGTAGAATAATGCCCCTCCCTCAAAATATCTACATCCTAATCCTTGGGGCCTATATGTACGTCAAGTTGCAAAGCAAAGGGAAATTAACATTGCATATGGAATTAAGTTTCCCAATCAGCTGTCCTTACAATAGGGAGATTATCCTGGATTATCCAAGTATACATAAAATATCCTAGATTATCCCAATGTAATTTCAAGGATCCTTAAAAGTGGAAGAGGAAATCAAAAGACAGAACCAGAGAGATGGCAGAGTGAGAAGAACTAAGCCTGATGTAGCTGGCTTTGAAGGTGGAGGAAGGGGCTGTGAGCCAAGAAATGTGGGCAGTTTGAAGAAGCTGGAACGGGGAAGGAAACAGATTCTCCCCTAGAGACTCCAGAAATGAACACAACCCTGCCAACACCTTGATATTAGCTCAGTGAGACCCATTTCACTCTTCTGAACTACAAAACTGTAAGATAATAAAAAGATAATAAAATTGTGTTGTTTTAAACCACTAAATCTGTAGTCATTCATTATAGTAATCATGGAAAACTAATATACTCTATCCTGGGGAATGCAAACTTTAAACATTTGATGAATAATAAAAATGGCTATGGCTTTTGCAGAAAAAAAGGAAGAAAGAAAGGAAGAGAGAGAGAGAAAAGTTTTTCCAATTTACAATTCTATCATCAGTGTAAAAGAAAGCCCATTTCCCTTACCTTCACTAGCACTAGATTTTGTCAATCTTTCTAATTTTTAGTAATTTAATGGGTGAAAAATTATTATCACTTTGTTGTTGACATTAGGGATCTTTTTAGTGCTTACTTATTTACAAGTTGGATGTTTATCTTTCCTTATTTTTATACAAGATTGACGATCTTTTTTGTTATTGACTCATTGGTGCTCTTAATATAGTATGGCTCTTAATCCTTTGCCTGATGTATATGTTGCAAATATTTTCTCCCAATTCATTATATTTCTATTTACTTCAATTATGGAACTTTGGTCATATAGACGTACATTTCTTTCATGACTATGGTTTCAGCATCTTGTTCAGGAAGAAAAGATTAATATGTTAACCAGAAAAACCGCAGATGCCTGCCTGATCTGAGTAACAAATAGCTTGAGTCACCTTGAGTAAGCCCACACTCCTTTGATCATGAGTTTCCTTATCAAAGTGTTGCCATTATTTACTCTGAATCCACTTTATGCCATGCCTGGATGCCGGGGAAACATACATGAACACAATATTCAAGGAATGTGCAGTCTAATGGGAGATGCGGACAATGAAACCGCCTTAGCAATAATGATGGAGAGCGACATGTGCTGTCACAGAGGTTTGTGCAGAATCCCATGGAACCCCACATGCAGACCACGAGGTTTTGTCTCCTACCAGGGGAGGCAGAACAGGAAAGACACACTGGTCAGACAGTGCTGTGGGGCAGGGGCAAGGGAGAAGAACTACAACCAGTTCACAGAATAGGGGTGATGGCAGTGGCGAATCATGGGTTTGGAGAGGTTGGCAGGGACCGTTGCAGCCCTTACCATCCAGTGTGGCCTTTCTCCTGAGGACACGGAAAGCCTGTGAAGTTTGAAGCAGGGGAGTGAGATGGGACCAGCCTTTAGTAGATACTACTCTGGCTGTTCTGTGGGGAAGAGGCAGAGGAAGGGAGGCCAGCCAGGAGGCTGTTGTGCTAGCCTTGGAAGGAGATGGCAGAAATGTGAATAAAGTAGCCGGGAGGAGATAGACACGTGAGACAGCTTAGAGAGATTTGTGCCTGCGTTTCCCATCACTCATATTTGTTGTGAGTCAAAAACAACATGCAGTGTTTTTCCACGTGGAAATTCTTTGCAAACTAAAAATATTCTGCTCCTTAGTGGTATTGTAGGTGCTGGGACAGGCCTGTGGAGATAGTTCTGAACAGAGAAGATGTTTCAGGGAGAAGTAAAAGTCACTGTATTTAAAGTATGTAATCATTTTATATTCAGATCACACTTACTTTGCCTTTAATATTTTGATTTTCTTTATAGAACTATGAATGCGTAACCCAAGCATTGGCCTGTCTGCCTTCCTGATTGCTCCTACCAGCCCTGTATTCCTCATGTTGGTTATCTTCCCATGATACATGGCAGCAAAGAATAGGGCTTATTTTACATCTTTCCTGGGATTTCTAACTGCCACTCTCAGCCTTGCGGTTGACCACTAGTTATCTCTCTGCTACTCACTACCTGGAAACCTGTGGATAACAGTCTGCTTCCTTGGCAAAGGAGCCAGTGAAGGTGTGAATGGGGAAAAGAAAACATCAGCCTAGGCAAAGAGTTTATGAAGAAGACCCCCAAAGCAATCACGGCAGCAACAAAAATAAATAAATGAGACCTGATCAAATTAAAAGCTTCTGCACAGCCAAAGAAACTGTCAAGAGAGCAAACAGACAACCTACAGAATAGGAGAAAATATTTGCATGCTACATATCCAATAAAGGGCTGATAACTAGAATCTATATAGAACTTGAGAAAATTAACAAGAAAAAATCAAACAACCCTATTAAAAAGTGGGCAAAGGACATGAACAGAAACTTTGCAAAAGAAAACAAAATAATGGCCAGCAATCGTATAAAAAAGTACTCAACATCTCTAGTCATCAGGGAAATGTAAATCAAAACCACAATGAGATATCATTTAACTCCAGTGAGAATGGCTTTTATCAAAGAAAAGTCCCAAAACGACAAATGCTAGCATGGATGTGGAAAGATAGGAACACTCTTACACTGCTGGTGGGACTGCAAATTAGTGCAACCTCTATGGAAAGTAATAGGGAGATAACTCAAGGAATTAAAAATAAAACTACCATTAAATCCAGTAATCCCTCTACTAGGGATCTACCCAAAGGAAAAAAAAGTCATTTTATAATAAAGACATCTGCATTCGAATGTTTATGACAGCACAATTCATAATTGCAAAGATGTGGAAACAGCCCAAGTGTCCATCAATACATGAGTGGATTAATAAAATGTGGTATATGTATACCATGGAGTACTACTCAGTCACAAAAACAATGGTGAACTAGCACCTCTTATATTATCCTGGTTGGAGCTAGAGCCCATTCTTTGAAGTAAAGTATCACAAGAATGGAAAAACAAGCACCACATGTACTCACCATCAAATTGGTGCTAACTGATCAACACTTAGGGGCACATATGGAAGTAATATTTATTGAGTGCTGGACAGGTGGGAGGGGGTGGAGGAGATTCATAAATTCATGACTAATGGGTTATGAAGTGGAGCACACTGGGGGATGGGCAGACTTGTAGCTCTGGCTTGGACGATGCAAAGGCAATATATGTAACCAAAATGTTTGTACCCCGATAATATTCTGAAATTTAAAAAAAAGAAAACTCCCTGATAGTTTTCCATCCGTTTATTATATATAACACCAGTTCTCTAAGTGATATAGGGATTTTACACTTCACTGAAGCACTAAATTAGCCAAAGAGAATTACATTATAGAAAAGGAAATTACTGAAACCATAGACTAAACATGATTTTTACCTTGCTCTAAGGGATTATGCTTCCCCCCACTCCACCCTCGTCCCTAGTTCTGCTTCTGTTTCCTGTTCCCAAGTGAGCGACTGCACAACGTGGGACAGAGGGGAAGACACACCCTTTGTCAGGGGCAAGACTTTCCTCTGTACAGTATTGTGTTCTCAGCTCTCTGTTTCACTGAGAAATGGAAAAAATATTGAGCAGCATTTCCCAGACCTACTGCTGGCTGATGGCATCAACTGCTAATGTTTTATGAAATCCATCCCAGCTGGCGTGGCACATTAAGCAGAACCCACTGGGTTAACATTTGCCCCTTTCCTGCTCCCTTCAGGTTATTGGGCCTGCGCTGCTGTGTGGAGCAAGGCTGTAGGCTCCGAAGCTCTGTCTGTGTCCAGCAACTGCGCAATGGGAGATGACTGACATCTTGATGTTGCCATTTGCTTCTTGGGGCTGATGCTTTGGCGGACCTTCCAAAGAAAGCTGAGTGTGTTAATGCTTTGAGTTTGGTTATCACCCACTTTCCTAAGACAAAGGCTCAAGGCAGTCCCTAGTACCATTTGGTTAACATTAATTTCATCTATTTCTATTCCTCATGGTTAAAACAGTAGCTGAGTCATTGGTGCTTTGGCATCAAGACACACAGTCCTCTTCATGGGACATCTGGCCTAAAATGGCAGCAGGTAGGTGGGGAAGGAGACAGAACTGGAAACCCATTCAGAAAGTTGTAATAATAATCATAATAAATTTACATGTGCTATCTTGTTTGATCCTTCAGTGAGGTAGGTATTTTTATCCCTGTTTTAAAGATGAAAACATTGAAGCTCAAAGACCAGAAACTTGTCCCAGGCCATATATCTTGGTGGGATGAGGTGTATGGATGTATGAGATTCAAGGCCTAAATGTTCTGATATCTTAGCCAGATCCTATTGTTAAAGGAAAACATTATTCATGACACTTGTTAAGACAGTAAGGAAGATTTTACTCAAGACTCTCATGGCCGGCGTGGGGACTGCTACACTGGGATCTAGCACTTGGGGAGAGAGACTGGGCTCAATTCCACATGCAAGGAAAAGTGATTCAGGATTCAGACCCAAGGAAACAGGTGGGGTATGGGTGGGGTGTCAGTTGATGGGAAATTACTAAAGGTAGAGTAATTCTTTCCTAAAATGACCCAACAGGATTCTCACTGAAGGCAGGCCAGGGCCATCAGACATTAATTGTGGATGACGGAGGATGAGGACTTCAGTCAAATACTAAGGATGATCATATGTTGAGGCTGGGAGATCCTGACCAAACAATCTGATGAGATTCTTGCTGAAATTGGATGATGCAAATACAGACACAGAAGTCCAAAACTTAAGGCCTAGTTTGGAAGAAGATTCAAAGAAACTTGAATAAAATTTTGTAAAGAAGATTGTGAGGTTGAAGCAGGAGGATGGCTTGAGGCCAGGAGTTTGAGACTAGCCTGGGCAATATAGTGAGGCCCCGTCTTTATCAAAAAAAAAAAAAAAAAAAAATTAGCTGGGCATCATGGTGTGCACCCGTAGTCCCAGCTACTCTGGAGGCGGAAGCAGGAGGATCGCTTGAGTCCAGGAGTTGGAAGTTGCAGTGAGCGATGATTGTGCCGCTGTACTCCAGCCTGGGTGATAGAGCAAGACCCTGTCTCTAAAAAAATTTTTAAAAATTGTCAAAAAGAGACTCTTTGTCACCACTATGCCCCTCTGCCCGTGGCCAGGAAGCACCATCATCCATGAAATTCAGTAAACAGGTTCAGGCGGATTTTGAGTTTGGCTTTGAAGGACAGAAACAAGATATGCAAGCAGGAAGGAGTGCCATTTGTTTGGGCAGGTGGGGGTGGGGTGGGCACAGTCATTTATTAAATCCTGGGCATTAAGTACATCCGATAGGGAAATAGTGTTAACACTCAACGTCCCACTGAGGGAGGAACTCCTGAATCCACCATTTTCCTCAGGGAGCTTTAGTGTTTCACCTGCGATCTGCTTAGCATTATGGGCTGTTAGCCTCTGGGTCCCTACATGGTACAGCCTCTGTCACGATGGTTTCCGGTTCCATTAGGAATCGAGAGCAGAGGAAAGATGGGACTGATATGGGCTGGATGATGGACCCTCTCTCTCACCTTGAAAGAGTGGCCCATGTCACAACCAGGAGCATCAGCTGGGCACCGTGGGGCTATTTGCAGCTTGACAGCCTCTGCTGAATTATTGATGCCCTCACTACCTTGGGACCTCCCCTGTGTTAACAAATCACGCTCCATATTAAAATTTAAAGAAGCAAATGAGGGCAATCTCTTTCCCTATTATTCCCCTCTTCTTTTGCCATCTGAGCTCTAATGTTTAAGTCAATCAGCCTGAAAGGCTTCTCTCGAGAGATGGCACAGCTCAGAGAGCCAAGCCCAGGACAGGGAAACCGGAGGCCGTAAGTGAGCCCAGGACCTGAGTCCCGAGTCAATTAATGGAGTCTGAGTGACTCTGGGCCAGGTGAGCACCGACTGTCTCTGAGACCTGGAAACACACACAAAAAAATCTGTCCACCTTCCCTTGCTGGGACAGCGAGGACCCTGTCCATCTGCCACATCCCAAGTGATTACTGAAAGCAGAGCATAAGAACTTTTAAGCTGTAGTCCAAATTTGGGTTTTGGACCTTTCGTTTGGCCTGAAGAGTAGTACTGTTGCTGATTCTTAATGAAGATAGTTGTCAAGATTTTGCAAATCAGGAGGTTTTACATAAACATCTGCTTTTCGGACTTCTCTTGAGAGATCCACAGACGTGAGCTTTCATGTGCACATTGTACCACTTACGGGGGCTTACAGTGGCCGCTCCTTTACAGGAGATATGGCCCTTCGCTTTGCCACCTTTCTGGTCACCTCCTATGAATGGCTGAATTTGTGACGCTTAGTCTCAAGAAAGATGGCAAGCAAGCTCTGCTATATGCCAACTGAAGTCTGTTAGTAGGACTGCCTGTAGAAGCACAGTGGATCTGAAGTCAGCCGTGGGGGACTGCTTTGTAGTTTGCAACTATTCACCTCCCCTTCCCTGTAAGAGGATTACACGTCTCTGACCTTTGCCATGTGACTTTGAGCGGATCATTCATGCAGAAGTTTTAAGAGGCATTGCAGGTTGTCACCACCTCTCTGGCTCTTTCATGCTGCTGTGGGAATAGCACACCCCGTGATCTTTCAGCCTGGGTCCCAGAAGGAAAAGGACACACAGAGCCAGCAGCTGATTTACAGCTTGGAGCTGAGCCCACAGCGTCAGCAACGTGAGTGAGCAGCAAATGCTGCCATAAGCCACAAAGAACTGGTCACTACTGCGGTAAAGCTGACCAATACGGCAAGACTAATCTTGGTAGAAAATGGTACTGTGATAATAAAAAAGAAAGAAAAAAGCAGTGTTTTCCTATTTTCTGAGGGAAAAAAAATGCTAGCATTAGGAAATTCCTAAATATTCATTGTCATTGTCTTCAATTGAAAAAAAAAAAAAATAACTTCAAGTGTTCTGAAAAGATCATGGCAACCTTTGGCAGTAAAATAATTGAGTTCAGTTCCTGAAGCCACACTTAGGACCATGTTATAAAATTTGGAATTATTTAATATTTTTCTTTTATTAAAGATAATTATCTTTTTAAAAATCTCATGTGTATTGAAGTTGTAGTGTCTGTTATTTCATTTCTAATAGTAAACATGGCATTTTAATAATGCTGGTGATACAAGGGGGTCCAGTGTCTGATGGGGTTTCACTCACTACCTTATTGTGAGGGTCAGATGCCGCAGAATGAAAATGCTCTGTCAGCATTGGGTGGTTACTAGTGAATTCTAGTGTTTATTAGTTTTATAATAACACAACATCTCTTTCTCGCGTTCTCCATTAGGAGGCAAGTTAGGCATTACTAGGACCATTTGGCAGATGCAGACACATCTGAGGCAGCAAGCAGGGAAGGGGTTTACCAGCTAGTTAAGGGGAGAACTGAGGGACAGTCAGCTTATTACCTAGTCTCCTGACCACTAACTACCTGTCCTTTGTCTTTTGAACAATTTTCCTAATACACAGATTGCTAGTTTAATGATGTCAGTTATAGTGAGCCATACGCTGGTTTCTTAGAAATAGTCAAAACCTAATTAACCTCAATATCTACTTCCATATTTACCTTCTACATCCTTTGGCTTACTGCATTGCTTCTCATTTACATTTTTCAGTTTATAATGTCAATATTCACCAGCCCCTTTCAGTCCTCGATTAACCTGGTCGTCCTCTGAGCCATCTGGTGGTAGGCATGGTGGTTATTCTCATGTGAGATAGTCAAGGATTAATTTGTACATGGATCCTACTATGAATAGTTTGAAAATATCCGCAGTATATATACAAAGTTAAACTCCAGGAGTTGGGATTTTTTATATTTGGTATCATTCAGTAATTTTTGGACTGCATAGTCTGTTAAAACTTGAGGACATTAAAGGCATTTTTACCCATCTGGGAGGCACCTCTATATCGTGTGCCCCAAGGGGCCAGTTCACTTTGAAGGACAAGTACCTGAACTGAGTGCCAGGTGCCAGCTAATGCACACTCCTTTAAGTGATGCTGGTTTGGGGCAAAATCTGGGTCACTAGTTAGAAATCTGCTGCTGCACATACACAGTGGAATCCTCAAGAATTCAGTGAGGACAGGCAAGCTACGTAGAGCAGTTCTTGCTTTAGAACCACTAGACATTTGTAGTAATTTCATTTCCTGTGTTCCTTGCTGACTTCAGACTCCTTTTTTGAAAGTAGGTTTATGATGCAGCCCCACTGAATAGACATCCTTTTCATGGACTTAAAACCTTTTTTTTTTTAGAGAGTCCACTGACCCAAAATGAAGTGGGTCAGAGACCATCAGGTCACGGAGATATTTCCCAGGGGTGGGGGAGAGCTCAGAAAGGGGTTTGGTTTGGAAGCTGCGAGGGCAGATGTGACCCGGGTCTGCAGGGAAATCCTCACCAGGAGGGACCAACTCACTGGAGGTCGCCCTCCGGCAGCCAGACCCACCCAGGACCAGCCTTGTCTTTTGGTGTTTTGTTTTGTTTTGTGTGTGTTTATGAGACAGGGTCTCCCTCTGTCGCAGTGGCATCATCATGGCTCACTGCAACCTCAAACTCTTGGCTCATGGGATCCTCCTGTCTCAGCCTCCGGAGCAGTGGGGACTACAGACGCGCCACCATGCCCAGATAATTTTTCTATTCTTTGTAGACACCGGGTCTCGCGATGGTGCTGAGGCTGGTCTCCAACTCTGGGCCTCAAGCTGTCCTCCCACCTTGCCTTCCCAAAGTGCTGGGACTACAGGCATGAGCCACCAGCCCGGCCTGGCTTGTGTTTTTTAAAACTTCCCTAGTGTTAACGTTTCTTAAAGCACCAAGGCCTTTGGTAAATTTTTCTCACAGGTGGAGAGTAACAAGGGGCTCCTCAAAGCATTACCTTCCCCCAGCAATCACCCACCCTCCCCTCAGTGGCACAGCCTACTTCTTATCCCTGATGGACCCGGGAGCTGCCCTGGAGGAGGCTCAGTGGCCTCCCTTTCCCGGGAAGCTCTGCGGCGAGGTGGTGCCTTCACGGCGTGGCCCCAGCCCAGGCCCCGACGGCACCTCGTCCCTCTCGTCCCACCCACGCAGCCAAAATAATTAAAACACCATCCCCAGTACGAGTATTTCCACCCCCCTTGGAGTGTGCGCTGTGATTTCGCGCGCATGCTCTCGTCTCTTTCTCCCTCAGCAGCACCTGAGGCGGAATCATGGCCGCCATCTTCACTGCGAGGAAGCCCAGGCTCCCACCGGTCTCAGGGTTTGCCCGCTGCCCTCACTGCCAGGAAAGCAGAGCCAGGATGAAAGTGAGGCCTCTCACTTTGAGGCCCGTCTTCCCCATCTCGGTCGGCCTCCTTGGGCCTGTCGCTCCCTGTGCTACCTGGACAAACCTTCCTGTTGTCCTCAGCTCCCATTTCCCCTCCCGGTTACTTCCCACGCTAGCCTGCCACCACATCTTCTTGCAGACACACCAGGAATCCTTCTTCCGCCATCGCTCTTTGGCCTGGACTCTTACAAAGTATATAGTTTTAAAGACTCTTGTCTAGCTGGGTGTGGCCGCGAGTGCCTGTAGTCCCAGCCACACTCGGGAGGCCGAGGCAGGAGGATCGCTTGAGCCCAGGAACTGGAGGTTGTAGTGAGCTAGGATCGCTCCTGCCTGAAAGATAGACCAAAACCTTGTCTCTAAAAAAATAAACACATAAAAATAAAATTTAAAAACTTGTCTATTTCATAGTCTTCTGTGATGGAGGGTTAAGGAGGTGATGGCTTTCTCTCTTCTTCAATCCCTCTGCCAAGAGGCTATTATAATTGTGTTACTTCCCTTAGATTTTTCAATGACTCCTTGTGATCAACCTATTGAAACCATACTCTCTTACTCCACTGTGGAAACCCTCCCCTCTAGCTTATGTCTATCCTTACCTCTCTGCCTTATGAACTCTGCATTCTAGTCATCTTTCCTTGGTTTGTGTCCCTCACTTTCAACTCTGAACCCTCCTTCTTCAGGGCTTAAAGGCCCTGCCCCATCCCCTCCTCAGGCCTGGACCCTGGGTGTGTGCCCCTTCTATCTAGTTAGTTGTGTGTGTGTGTGTGTGTGTGTGTGCAGTTGTGATCACCACTAGTGAGAAAAGTCCTTTTAGGAAGTGAATCCCACCTAGTACATCCCCTCCGGCGAGAGGAACATAAAGGCAGAGGGAACCACATGGCTTGGGGAAGGAATGCAGAGAGGTGAGAATCAGGCACAGGTTCATAAACACCCCCAGTAATTACCTCATTAATACTGACACCGGTAGGAAATGTTCTCACTCCAGAGGGCAGGGCTGGGCCGGGCTCCTTCCTGGGGCCTCTGGCCAGCACCGCAATTCCTAGGAGACTTGGGGCTCTCTCACTGTCTTTCTCCAGCCCCTGTGGCTGCACAGGGGGAGCCTAGACCACTGAGGAGCCTCTGCCCAATCCCACCTCCTGTCCTCGCCTTCCTCTAATCACTTTAGGTGCTGACAAAAGTGTACCTCACATGAGCCTTCACATCTGTCGCACTGTTTTGGGCTGGCCACACTATAGTCCTCCCTTGGAGAAGAGGGACTGGCCTGTGGGGAAGTGACATGATTTGCCATGGCTGTTTTGCAATTCAAGAGAGTGGAGAAAAAAGTGGGGACAGATCAAGCTCTCAGTACATAAGCTGCCCCTGAGGGACTCCAGAGTAAATTTACCTTATTCTGTGACTCCTTCCCACTGCCCAGTACTTCCTCACCGCCAGCCTGCAGAGAAATGAGGTGTCCCCAGGGGCCTGCCAATAGGCTTGTGCTTTTTCTTCAAACCAGCCCGATTCTTTTCCCTTAGTGAAGGCCCCTGGGGGACTCCTCTCACAGATAAGGGGACTGAGACCAGGCTATCTGGAGTGACTTCCTCAAAGTCACTGCGCACATTGGTGGCCTAGTTAAGATTTATACTGAAAGGGGCTAATGACAGATGGGGTCTGTCCTCCAAACAGCAGCCTGGGTCGATGACTATCTCTTTCTAACACGCTTTTCTCCTCGGCTCCCTTGACAGCTCCTGACCAAGGTTTCCTTATCTAATTACGTTCCACGTAAGCTGCTCCTGCAGCCTTGCCCTCACTGCTGCCGGCATTTATAGCTTTTGTTTTACAGATTTCCTAGAAAATGTGCATGCCCTGTCATTTGGCAAAAGCAGTCATCTGCAGGAGAGATCTCTGTCGTGTTGGTCTCCACGCCCATATCACTACTCGCTTTTCAAAATGAAATGAGGGTGCTACGAAGCAGCCCAGAAACCACAGGCTGAAGAAGCCATTTCATCTTTAGAACGGTTTCCACTTGCTCAGCGCCGTGGGCTGCTGAGTACACAGGAGTGTTCGGTCAGATCAGGGCCTCACTGGCGCCTCTTAGTTGCGTGTTCCCATTGCTGGACCTGGATGGGCACAGGGGGCAGGAGCTAGTGGGCAGGAGTGGGGTTGGGAGTGGAAGAAGGAGTTTTCATACAAGAAAGGTCAAGGGATTTTTGAGCTCCATTCTGCAATGAGCATTATATAGGACATTAGACAAAGCACACACCTTGTCTGTGCCTTAGTTTCTTCTTTGCTGAAACGAAGAGGATAATAATTTTAAATTGCTTGCCTTCTCAGTAAATGCAAACTATTTTTTAAGTTTTTGGATGTCCAGGTATGCCCTGGTGTATGATTAGAATGGATTTAAGCTGATGTGCTCTGGCTATGCCTTGTAATAACCCTGGGGCCTTGGCCAAATTATTTAATCTCGCCAATCCCGTTTCATCCACCAGAACAGGGAATAATAATTAGCACTTACCTCATCGGTTGTTGTGAGATTGAAATGCGTCAGTGTACACAAACACTTCGCATACGCCAGCGTTTCTCTAGTGCCTCAGACAGTAACATCAGTCACAGCAAAGACGAGCCAGCTCCAATGTCCGGAGTTCTGGGACTAGTCTATTGATTCCCTCTTGGCATTTGATAAACTGATCCAACATTTCATATGGAAAAGCAAAGGACAAAGGATAACAAAAGGCAGTTTTGAAAAAGAACAAAGTAAAGACTTACCTTACCGGGCATCAAGACCTCTTTCAGCATTTGTATTAGTCGGGGTTCGCCAGAGAAACAGAACAAATAGGATATATTAAGATACATAGAAAGTGATTTATTGTGAGGGATTGGCTCATGGGGTTATGGAGGCTGAGAAGTTGCACAGTCTGCTGTCTACAAGCTGGAGGCCCAGGAAAGTTGGTGGTGTATTTCCAGACCAAACCCGAAGTCCTAAGAACCAGAATGCAGGTGTCAGATGGCAGAAGATGGTTGGTCCAGTCCAGCTCAGCAGAGCAGATTCACTTTCTCTCTGTGCTTTTGTTCTATGCAGGCCCTCAGCAGTCTGGATGGTGGCTACCCATATGGGTGAGGGGGGTCTTATTGATTTGATCTGATCAAGTGCTAATCTCTTTAGGAAACACTTCCACAGACACACCCAGAAATAATGCTTCACCACCTATCTGGGTATCCCTTAGCCCATTCAAGTTAACATGTAAAATTAGCCATCACATTGTGGTAGCAATTAAGGCAGATGGTACTGGTGAAGGAATAGAAAAATAGACCAATAGAATAAAGAACAACAGTAATAAATGTACATCCATAAGTGAAAATTTGATATTATAGAGTAGGAAAAGGATGGGTGATTGGTTACTCATAAAGAGAAGAATAAAACTACATCATACACAAAAAAATCCAAGTCCAATTTCATTAAAAAGCTCTATGTGAAAGCAAAAATATACTTAAAAATATGTATATGTGTATATATGTATACATATATATAAAGCACTTTTGACTTAAGGGATAGGGAAGGATTCTTTAGACAATACACAAAAAACAAAAACCATGAAGGAAAAGAGTGACAAATTTAATGTACATTAAACATACATTAAAGTTATACTTAATGTAAACTTCTTTTTAATGAAAGTCACCATAAACAAAGATTGAAGGTAAGCCCAAGACTAGGAGAAAATATAGAAAACATAAATAATTAATAAAGCCTTGGGATCCAGAATTTTAAAAGAATAACTCAATAAGAAAAATACACAGAAAATAGGCAAAACATAGGCTGATAGTCATTAATTGCCAATAAACACGTGAAAAGATGCTCAAGGTTCATACAAACTAATGAACTACAATGGAAACCACAATAAAATGCCATGGCTCACTCATAAAGTTGGCTAAAATTTTAAAAGTATAAGAAAGGGTATAGATAGGTGAGAATTCTCCCACATGACTTTGAACCTAGTCACCATCACTTTGAGCCAGAGACTCCACTTCTGGGCATATAATCTAATGACACTCCCATCTGCATATGACATTTATGGGGGCATGTTGATTGCAATGTTGTCAGTAATAGAAGACACACAAAAACCAAGAAACTATCTGAGCATCCGGAGTGAATAAATAGGTTGTGGTACAGTCATACAATGGAATTTTGTATAGAAATTGAAATGAATGAACTAGAATTACATGTACCAACACGGATAAACCTCAAAAAACAATGTTGAATTTTTAAAAACCCAAATTACAGAAGAATAGGTATAAAAGATACCATTTATATAAATTTTAAAAGCATATCAAAGAGTCCTGTTTGTTATTTATGGATTCACACCTAAGACCCGTATGTGAAGAGGAGTATAAGATACGAATGGGAATGATAAACATGAATTTAGGATGATGGCTACCTGTGGAATGGCTTCGAGGAGGAGTACAAAAGAAGCTTCAATTATGTCATTATATGTTAATATTTTACAAAATCTCAAGCAAATATGTCAAAACATTAAGATTTGATACAGTTAGATGGTGGGCAGACAAGCTTTTATTATGTTATTTTCTCTCACTTTATACATCTTTACAGAATCTTGTAATCCATTTCAAAAGATTTTAAATTGGCCTTTACTTCCAATGAAAAAGAAGGTGAAAGTCTAAGTGTTTTCTGTTAAAGTGCTGATGTATGACCTGCCACCTCCTTCCAGCAGCCACGACAGCTATCCCTGGTACTCAGCACCGCAGCTGGCCCCAGAAGAGCATGCAGAAAATGAAGATGGAAAGAATAAAAGAATGAATGGATGGATGAACGGCCTATCCTTGGAAACAGAGTTGCGGTCATATGTACACCATGCCTTTTCCATCATTAAATCACACTTGGAGCGTCATTTCTTTTCCGTCCATCTCACTCAGCCTAAGTTGCCATTTATTGTAATAATTCAGGGCAACTGTGTCTAGAGACCATTGCTGTGGGACAGCAAGGAGCTGCAATTCAGTCCTGACTGTGCGCGGAATTCATTAGTGGTTTCCCAGCGTAATGTGCTGCTCGGAAGAATGATCCTCTCTCAAAGCAGGGCATCGCTGTCTTGCTCATATTATAGTAATAATAATAACAAAAACAAACCCAAGGAAATAAAATCACCCGGGGGAGGGGTTTTCCTCTTTAATTAAGAAGTCCTAATGAGTCACAGTCTCACCATGCATGGGATTCAATTCTCCTTTATAAATAGGGGATTGTCAATGTGGGGCGTGTTTTCTTTTGTGGCCCTGCTGCTATGTTTCCTTCTTCTGGTGCTACTGCTTCTCTCTGTACATGCATGTGCACATATGTGACATATATGACATAACAAGGATCCAAACCTCTTTATTTACCTAGTCAACTGGAAGTTCTAAGATTCTTTGAGTGTGATCCAAGGAAATTTATTCTAATTTATTTATTTATTTATTGACACAGTCTCACTTTTGTGGCCCAGGCTAGAGTGCAGTGGCATCACCATAGCTCATGGCAACCTTAAACTCCTGGGCTCAAGCGATCCTCCTGCCTCAGCCTCCTGGAGTGCTAGGATTACAGGCGTGAGCCACTGCGCCCCACCCAAGGAAACATAGTATAGACTGGGTAGCTTGCCTGGTCGATAAATGGTTCTAATGAAGGGAAAGTCTTAGGTTCCATCTCCCAAAAGCCAGAATGATTTCCTCTGTTCTGAAGATACAGACAGCATCACAAATCTTAGCAAATGTATTGTTGTTTACATGGGGGGTCAGACAAGGTAGGGTGACACAAATCATGTCAAATGCACCATCACCGCTGAAATTCAAAACTGCCCCACCCTGGTAATTTTGTGGATTCCTTTTAGGAGGAAAGTAGAATGTCTACTATGAGTTAAAAGGGTTAGTAATGTTCTAGCTCGCCTGCAAAATGTGAAACTGAGAAAGCAGTCTGGGACGATTTCCATCTTTATTGCTAAAGAGTAGAAAATAGGACTGGGTCATTCTCGCTGTCATTTTTGTGATTTTTCTGAATCTGAGGGTATATAATGAGGAAAAATGAGACAAACTCAAGCAAAGAGAAATTTGGGCTGAATCTCTGGGGGAAAGAAATAATCATGGTAAAATCCATTAGACTGCGCAATAGTTTCCCAAAGGGGATGACGTAGACCTCACAGTTGCAGTCATTTAAATTTAGACTGAACCATGCATTTGTGAACAGACCCCAGGGAGCAACCCTGCACTGAGCAGGGGATGGGGAAGGCGACAGGCCAGATGACCTAATAGATCTCTTCCAGCTTAATTTCTAGGATTGTGAGATCCTAATTAAAATGAACTATATTGCCTATTATGAACCCTCTATATTAATATTCCATATGGTCTCCGGGCAAGTCAAAGGGATTTGGCTTCTCTTATTTCTCTAGAGCCGGAGCCCACGAGCCACTTTTAACCACAGAGCTGCTGCCCATGCACTGACTTCTTCGGGCTGACAATGCTTGACTTAAAAGTCTTTAAAAGGTATTAGAGTACATATCATGAACTAACATTTTATTCAGAGTAATTCAGTGGAATGAGAAGCATGCTTTGATATCCCTTGAGATGTGATGTGACAATAAATATTCTATTAATTAATAACACAATGGTGAGCCAGCCCTGTGATGGCAGCAATTGTCACCATATAATACCCAAGACTAGAATCTGCTTTCTCACTGACAGCTCTCACTTTTCTTTTTAGCTTCAACTGATGCTTGAAAGGGAATATTGGTAACTGGAGAAATCTTAGAGAGCTTCTGCCGACACAGACGTGAGTGATTCTCCACTAATGTTAGCCTCTATTCCTAGACTGTCATCGAAACGCAGACTCCAGTGAGGCTGCTGAGACAGGCCCACTGGAAGAGACAGATGGCTCAATTGCCCCCTGTGGTGTTTCTGGTGAATACAGTTGCTGGATAAGAAGCCAGCGGTGACATCCAGCTGGTGAGCTATTTTCTCAGTTTTGCCGCATCCAAGGATCCACAAAAGATTCTTAATGGGCCACAGAACTCTACCAGCAGTAAGTAGACACTGGCATGCATCAGGCAATATCCAGCTCTACCTATTTTAAATTTATAAACTGGATTCTAATTAATCTGCAGGGAGTTTCCATGGAAATTGGAGATGTTACTTTGCAACAGTACGAGATTAGAACATCAGGTCGACAAGAAGACTGAAAAATCCATATTCTTTTAAGAATTAGCTGGTATCATCTCACGCTGAAATTGTCCCTGACTCCTTCAGGCAGATCCCAGATGTTTCTACTTCCATTATTGTATTTCCAGTATGTAGTTATCAGTGCACATACTAGATCCTACAGACAGGGGACAGACTGTCATTTTATCTGTTTTTTTTCCCCCAGAATATAGCTCAGTTCCTGACATAGAAGACACTTAATAAAAACTTCTTAGATTATTATAGTGCTATCTTGGAACTTTGGTTTCTTCATCTGTAAGATGGCATAATACTAATTCAATTGGCTGTTCTGAGGATTAAATCCCAAAACAAACGCCCAGCACGTAAATAACATGTAGTTCCTTTCCCCACTTTTTTGGTATGGGAGGGTTATTTGTTTCTGGTTTTGATACATAACGGGCAGAAAGTATTTTTTTTAAAATAGCAAATAAACCAGAATGTTCCACACTTGTGGTTTGAATTTTGTGTTATAGTATTATTGGGTTTCTGGAGTAGGCCAGCATTTTGTATCCTATAAGCATGGTGGACGTTATACCATCTCCAGCCCAAATTCCTGGGTGTCAAACCTTCTCATTGCCCACTTGGCTAGATATACACCATAAATACATGAAATTTCTGAAACATTCAGACCTGATTCTATTACAGACATCCCTGAAATAAACTTGGAGAATGAGTAAGTAACTATAATCAGTGATGATGATTAAAATGTGTGGCCCTGTTTGTTGATTCTGGAGAGAATTTTACCTTTATTGACCCACAGCAATTCCGGGTCTTGCCTGAAACCCCTCTAGAGGTGTCTTAACTCTTCTTTGTTACTTTATTTTTATAAAAATGTACCTATAGAGTGACTTTTCAAGGAGGTATAGGGTGTGATGCTGGATTTGCAGGGCCACCATGGGACTGTTTGGCAGGTACTTGCTCACCGAACAGCCTAATTCCAACCAAAGCCAGGGTGCGTCTTTCCCCACCAGCTCTGCATTTGCCTCTTCCAGATACGCTCACACCACTACATGCCCTGCAGGTCGGTCCTTGCAGCTGCCTTGTGATCACCATACCTGGCGCTGGACCTATAATAGGCAAAGTAGAGGCCGAGAGGAGGGGGACACAGCGCCACCCCAGTCGCCATCTGAAGGTATGTCAGAGGCCTGTTCCTCCCTGCCCTATGGTGAGCATAGCACCTGGCAAGGGGCTGGGCTCTCCCACTCCAAACCCCACTCTAGCCCCTCACCCCTCAGCCTTGGTGCTCTGGGTTCCGCAGTTCTTCCATGGTCTCATCTCTTAACTGTGTGAAACCTACGTTTTCCTGGAGTCAGTGAGGAACTTCCTTCTCTATTTTTTCATGCTTTTAATTCCAGTTGAACTCCTGACTTCTGATAGAGTATTCTCATTGGAATTGCATCCTTGGAGGGCAGAGTCCCTGTCTCCTGCTCTGTTGCCCCACCTGCCCTCTGCTGGCCATCGGTGGGTACTGTGCCCAACTTGGAAAGGCCCCTTTTCACTCTTAGCACGTGACAGGAGCTGTTTGTTTTCTAATTCTCGTGCTTTCTTATTCTTCTTTTTAAAAGTTTGGTTGTATTACTTCAGAGTTTTGCAAAGCAAGACTGAAACCCTCTTCCCCTCCTTGTCCCCAACAACCATCTCACAGACCAGCCACAGAGCATCTCCTACGGCACCCGCACTGGCCAGGCGCTTGGGTGAGCAGATCCTCAGTGACTGAAATAGGACATTGCTGACACGGTGATGGAGCACTATTTTGGAGTTTATAGGTACGGGGTTTGTAAACTAAAAGACTTTAGAGCAGCATTTCTCAGCGTTGGCACTATTGACGTTTGGGGCCAGATAATTCTCGGTTGGGTGGGTTTCTCCTGCACGTGGCAGGTGTTTAGTAGCACCCCTAGCCTCTGCTCTCCAGATGCTGGTAGTGCCTCTCCCAAGTCTGTTGTCCTCCCTGACAACCAAACTGTCTTCTTCAGATACTACTGAGTGTCCTGGGGGCCAAAATCACTCACCATCGAGAACCACAGCGTTAGGGTGATGGAGCAGAAGGCCTTCTCTACTCGGAAGGACTTCTAAGTGCCTGGAGGTGTACTTTCTGGGGCCATCTGATGCTTTGAAGGACACCCTAATTTATCTTGGAGACTGATACTCAGCTGCTGAATATGCTGGCGGGAAGAGGGGTGGTCTCACCAAGAGCCCTTCTCATAATCTTTCAGTGACTCCTGTGTTCTGCAGCCTATCACACTCTAGTTCCCAATTATGTCAGGCCTGAGTTCTGACTGCGAGTCTTTCTGGGCCTTACTTCTCAGCCACGGCCTCCCCGCTTCCCTCTGTCACTACCCATCTCTGGCCATCGGGGCAGGAGCGTGTCCGTCCTGCTTCCCCGGAACCTCTCTGGCGCCCACTTCATTTCTTCCGTAGATTTCTTAAGTCTCTGGTCTCAAGGCGTGCATCTCCTTTTCTACATCGCTGCGGGTCCCATCACAGTCACTGATTGTGATCGGTTCTCTCTCTCCCAGGTCTCAGGAAAGAGAGGAGTTAAGCACATGGAGCTGAGGGGCCGTCTTTGCCCAGAAGTCCGGCTCCAGCTGCATCTAGATGCCCCTCTGTCCCCCTCGGCATCCCGGGCTTGCTTCTCCAGAGCACATGCCACCCGTAGCAAGACTGTCGATCTCTCGTCCAGCTTCCTGAGGGGACTGTGAGCCCCTTGAATGTAGTCACTGTGCCTTTTGCATCCTTCACATCTCCAGTGCTCGGGAGAGAAGTGCTCACCGTGCGTAGGGTGCGGCCAGTAAGGATGATTGAATGCCTAGGGGAAAAAATGCCTTCACTTAAATTCAGGGAGAATAGATTTTCTTGAACCTTAAGAAAACTGGGGACAAAAGACTTTTGAACTTCTTGTATGTGTTTCTCCTCAAGAAGCATAGCTCTGCCTTGCTTTGTCCAGAACTGGACATTCAGCCTGTGGGGTTTACTAGACTCTCAGACTGGGACGCTCCTGGCCCATTTCTGATCTGCTGCATTCCACAGTGGGATGAAGCCCCTTCCTCCAACGTCCCAGCTGCTGTGCCCTGCTGATGCGCCCATAGCAAGGATGCTGCAGACTAGTGACATACCCTCACAGACACCTTTTCCCCGGTTGTGACTAATGGTACATTGATGGTGTCCCCTTGGACAGCTGTCTAAATATAAAGCCGTATGAGCTAAGAGAATAAATTGAAAATATCAGTCTTTTTGTGTAATGGTTCCCTAATATTATCTGGGAGCCAGCCAGAAGAATCAGACAAGCTTTTTTTCTTACAGTGATTTTATATTTGCAAAACCACGTCGTTGTCAGCTTCAGTTAATATTTACCTCTGTGTATCACAACTCATCTTATTAACTCTTCTCCAGGACTATTAGCAAACCCCAGAACTGTGATTTCACAGGTGAGGAAGCGGAGGTAGAGAGAGGTTCGGCAACTTGCCTGAGGCTACAGGGTACATTCACAGTCATGCTGAGAGCAGGAGGCACAGACGTTACTAACCAGTTACCTCCCTGAGAAGTCTGCCGCTCTTGGGTCAGCTTTGGGACATATGCCTCACCTTTGCACACCCATCAAAGTGAGCCACCTGGTAGCTAGCCATGCCTGGACACTTGCAAGAAACAAGCTTTTGAAATGAAGAGGGAGCCATCTCATTTTCTTGACACCTGTCACATCTCTTGCTGAAGGGAGAGGCCCCTAGCTGCCTGGATTGTCCACTGGGACATGTCACAGTCTAGAGGCATATGAAAGGCAAAAAGCTTGCTTGTCATCTGCCTTTCACTCCACAGAGAGACAGCCTCAAAACCGCCGCGGTGGCTGTGAGACGCCGCGTCACATATTAATTAGGAGAGCATATGTAGCATTTCTGAGCCAGGGGCCATTTGTGGCTGCGGCAGCCACGCGGGAGGGAAGAGGGAAGACAGCAGCTAGGAGGAGATGTGGTCCAGGTTTAGAGGCAGGTTCTCGGCTCAGACACGGAGAACGAGTCAATAAGATAACCTTGCCTGCCTGGGCGCGGGCCTCCTGCCCACCGGCAGGTGCTGTCACTCGCGGCCCAGTGAGAAGCTCCCGGGCCCAGGGGACCCTCAGCCCCTGTCCCGCCGCCCTGGGGACTGGCCGGCGGGTTGGAAGCGCCGGTGGCCGGCGGACAGGCCTCCACGGAGATGGATTTCAAGGCAGAGGTTAAACTCATTGTACCTCCTTCGGGAAGAAACAATAACTTGGTCCTCTCGCTCAACAGGAACTTGGGACAAGCCAGAGGGAAACCCCGAGCGCCCCTTCGCGGAGGGCGAGGGCGCCTGCGCAGAGCGGCCGGGCGCAGCCACCGCACCTGGAAATGCTGCTGGCGGTGACTCGTCACCACGTCTGTCCCCAGCCCTGTCCCTGCTGCATCCTCCCTCTCCGACTGGGCTTTCTGTGAGTGCTCATGAGAAGAACTTGTCAGGGGCAGAAGTCAGAAGACCTAATTGTTGCCCGCCCCCTTACTAGCTGTGTGGCCTTAAGTCCCTTAACCATGCTGAACCTCTGAGTCCTCATTAAAATGAGAACGTTAATACACGTCTCACCATGAGGCAGGTCCAGTGAGATAGGATTATTGTATAGAAAAGCATGCTCCACAAATAGGGATGATGATGATTTTATATTCAGCTTTGTCAGGTATACCTTTAAAATCTCAAGCTAAAGTTGAGAGCTACAGAATCCGTTAGGGACCCCAAGTACCAAGATTATCCATAATTATCCTAATTATGAGGATTTGCTGCCCTCTTGTATCACTCTGACCTGTCAGGTGGAGCGACTGGGCTGGGCCAGTCCGTCACTCCAGCAGACCTTTAGTAAGTACCTGTAGTGTTTTTACCACTGGGCTAGACCTTATGGAGGACGCAAGAACAGACTGAACCAATTCCTGTCCCCTAGAGAATGAACAGCGTAGAAACAAGAAAAGAAGACAGGAGGAGGACATAGACCCTCTAGTCCAGGAGTTTTCAACCTTCCAGAAATGCCATATCCTCTTGGGCAGCTCACAGTCTAGAAAGCACGTGAGAAGTGATTCAGTCAAGAAGAGTCCAGGGAGCTCACAGAGGGAGTTAAGCTTGGCAGCCCTGGAACCCCAGGACACGGTTCCAGACATGTCGTAGGCATTCAGTACATTTTTATAAACAGAAGCACATTGACTAAACTGAAGATATCAGAAGGATAAAGAGGCATTTTTAAGATGGACAAGAATTAGGAAAACCTTCCAAGCAGACAAAATAGAAAAATCACGGAAGTATGAAATAATATGGTAGACTGAGGAACTCAGGAAATTTAGTATGATTGTGGCATAAATTTGGAGGGGGCATGACATGAAATGTGGCTGGAGAGTTTGTGCTTCTCCGTGGATTTTCCTATCTGCTGGGCAGTGGGGAGTCTTGAAGGATATGAAATAGACTATAGGATCAGATTTGCTGGATGTGTGGCTGGTACGTGTGACAGAGCAGAGGAGGCCGAAGGAGATGAATGTGCTGAATGAGATCACTCCTTGCCCATCCAGAGCGTGGAGACAGGATCAGAGGGGGTGGCGAGGGACAGAAATGCATGGCCTGCAGGGAACTAGGAAGGAGAACGATTCTTCAGGGCTGCCAGCCTGACCTGCCATGCCTGGTTTTCTTTAGGACTTTTCTTTATTTAAGTACTTAGGTACTTAAATTTATATCCCACTTTCTAAATGTGAGATAGTTTGCATAAAAAAAGCATATAATGAATTTATTAAAATAGAAATAAATTTTTAAAAATATATATATAGCGCGAGAGAGAAATCAATATTCTAAAGCCATAGCCTAGGCCAGTATCACTACTACTACTGAGCATTAAGTTTGGTTCTGAGCTTCTCAACAGCCAAAAAAAAAAAAAAAAACAGTACAGCACAGAGTTATTTAATCCTCATTATTTTTTGAGAGAGACAACCTTTTTCCTGCTACTAAATTCTAAAAGAAATTTTCACAATTGGACCTTATTCAAGGTGCTAACTGCAATACTCTACCTCTATCATTTTATCCAGGTCTGTCCCCAGAATATCTCCTCTGAGAGTTCTTGCCTTGCTGCCGTTTCTAAAACAGCACTCACTGTCAAGAGCTAAAGGAAATACAAGCTTTGATTCCATGCTTACCTGGACTCATTTTCTCATGATTATATTTTAAGATTATATCCTCAGTTCTTGTCAGAAATGAGTATGAGCAATAGCACATGAAGAATCCTTCGCATTTTCTGGAAAACTGGTGTCAAAAACATTGTCTTTGTTTATTCAACAAAGACCTACTGGGGATCCTTTCTGAGCAGACACTGTCCAGGAAAAGATCAGACAGCAAGAAACCAGACAGATTAAGTTCTGGCCCCCAGAAGCCTACATTTTTGTGGGAAGACAAGCAACACATAAACAAATCAATATGCCAGGTAGTGAGAGGTGCTGGGAAGAAAAACAAAGCAGGGTCAAGGGGGAGCGTGTGCTATTTTAGACGGCTCACACAGAAAGCTTCTACATGGCTCAACTTTCATCTCACACCTTTTTATCTGGCTACCTCACCTTTTCCTTAGCAACAGAACACACAATACACATTACAGAACCAAATGCCTTTCACCAAGTTGACCGCTAGGGATGGCAGGAAAATGTTCTGCTACTATTTGAGGGTAGAGGTTTATGCCAAATGGTTCGTAGCAAAAATAACAGTCCACGTCAGCCGGGTCATTTCAATGGTAAAGCTAATTTGAACCTAAGCTACTGAATCCAAGCTCTTTCTGATCTCGCTTCCAGGTGCCAGAATGGCTCCCAGGAGGCAGCACGTACACAGGCCATGCCCTCGACGTGCATCAGTTCATGGACTGAGGGTCCTGGTAACCACGTGCATGCTATGGACTGAATTGTGTCCCTCCCGAATTTGCACATTGAGGCCCCAACTGCCAATGTGATGGTATTTGGAGATATGGCCTTTGGGAGCTAATTAGGTTTAGATGAGGCCATGAGAGTAGTGTCCTCCTGATGGTACTAATGCCTTATAAGAATAGATGCCAGAGAGCTTGCTCTCCCCTCTCTCTCTGTTGCCCCCATGTGAGGGCACAGTGAGAATGCAGCGTCTGCAAGCTAGGAAGAGCCCTCACTAGAACCCAACCATACCAGCACTTTGATCTGGGACTTCCAGACTTCCGAACTGTAAGAACAGTAATTTCTATTGTCGGAGTCACATAGTCTATGGCGTTTTGTTATGGCAGCTCAAGCAGACTTGTTCTGGACACCACACAAGAAAAGAGGCAGTGGGGCCTATGGTTAGGAAGCTGGGCTCTGCAGCCAGACTGCCTCGTTCTACACACTGACCCCAAGAATTCCTAGCTGGGTAATCTTGTGGCAAGTTATTTAACCTCTCTGAGATTGATGTCCTTGTCTGTAAAATGGGAGTAATAATAGTAAACACCTCATGGGGTTTTTGTAAGGATTAAACTAGTTAATACATGTATGATATTAGAACATGTCTGACACATAACGCTCAATAGTGATTATTATTATTATTATAGCTCTAAAGAGGAGGATATGGAGGCTCTGAGAATCTAGGTCATTTGCCCCAGGTCATACAGGTAGTGGGTGGTAGATCCAGAATTTGAACCTATGTTTCTCTGACTCCATACGTGTTCTCCTCCTTCTATGAATGTCTCTGTCACCATTAATATAAATTAAAATAATGTTACCTATAAGAGATCCAAATCCAAACAACAATAGAAAAACAGGAGCACTGATGAGACACTGGGATCATACCTTATACTGGTGAATTGATCAATCAGTGATACTGTATTTATCAGCTGCTACTCTACCCAAGATCTTCCACTCCATAAACAATGGTAACTCCAAGCAAATGGCTTTTCTCTTTGCCTGGTAATTCACTTCACTCCTTCAAACTGCACTGTGGGGAATTCACAGAAACAGATGAAATGATCCTGCTCTCAGTCTGGGGGAGGGAAGGGCAGAAAACAAACAAATGACAAATCAGAAGGGAATATGATCAGGTGCTCAGGGCAGTGGTCAGGACAGAAATTAGCCAGGAGTTCTCTAAAGCAAAGATTTTGAATTTAAGACCTAAGGAGTGAAGATGTCCTGAATAAAGTTACCTGCTAAGACATTACAAATTCAGGGAATGTTTTGGAGGTAAGCTTTTATGTGGTGGCTCTGTGTTTGTTAAATATATTTTTTAATCCATTGGTGTTTTTATAAGAAGAATTCTGAACTTGACCTTCATGCTAAAAAGGATTTCCGCTTTGGTTCAACAAGTCAGGGTTCAGTCAAAAGTTGGAAACCACACACGTTATTTTAACGGTAAATTTAATACAAGGAACTGTTAACTAGATAACTCGGTAACTAAAACTGTAAAAAGAGAGCTCTGTGGTTTTGTGGAAGTAGCAACTTCAGGAAGCAGCTCTGAGGAGGGGGTGCTGGCTCATGCTGGTGTCTCTTTGGGGACATAATGAGGCTGGTTCTGTAAAGACCAGAGAAATTTCAGACTGGATTCAGCTGCTGACGCAGGAAGGCAAAGAACATTGCTAGATGATGCTCACAGGATTAGGAGGTAGACCAGGAGCCAGAAAGAAGCACATCAGTTCTTTCTCCTCCAGTCTTGCAGCCTCCTTCTAGCACTCCCTTTGGCAGAGGCTGACATAGAACCAGTAGGCAATACGGATACAAATACAACACAAGGGTGAATATGGCTTCATCCTTCATTATTAGCCTAAAAGAAAAGACAGGCTTGTAAACCAGAAAGCACGATAGGTACATGTGACAGCAGCAGGCTGTGCAGACTTGAGGGCAGCAGTGAATTAGAAATGATTCTTCTTAAGGGAGCAGACAGGAAAGACTTCATAGAAAACTCTTGAGTCGGGCCTTCAAAGCTGAGCTATGTTGGCCAGGTAGACTCAGTCACTGGGGAGAACATTCCAGACAGGAGGAACAGCCTGGATAAAGATGCAGAAGCAAGGAGTAGGGTACATTCAGAGATCATGAAAATAATGTGGCCTGGCTAGACCCTGGGGCATGATAAATGGAGGATATGGAAAGAGTGAAGGTTCGTAAGATAAGCAGGAAGACTTTCCTATGACAAGTAAATTTTTGGAACCCTATCCTGGAAGCAGAGAAACATTTAAATTAGGGGGTAATGTGAACAGAACCATGTTTTCAAAGGATAATTCCTGATTTGTTATGGGGAATTGGTTCTAGGAGAGCAAAGGACAGTCAGGAGGCTGTTACACTACTCCAGCCCAGCCATGGTAAGAGTCTGACTAGGCGGCGGCAGTGGGGAGGGGACCGCGGGGAGGGGACAGACTGAGAAATGAAAGAAGTGGGAACCAGAGTGAGGAAGAAAGACAGGAGTCTGTGTTTGGGGCTTCAGTCACCGGATGGATGCTGATGTCATTCTCCAGGGAGGGGGGTTGGCAGAGGGTTGGTCTGTGGGTGAGGGGAGGAATAAAAAGGACGAGATCATGACTTAAGCTTCGGACACCGGCTTGAACATTTCAAGTGATGAGAATATTATTGCCTTAAAAGGAGACTGAGTTGATGTTGATCTCATCTTTCATAGGATTCTACAGTCTGGATGACATCAGTTACTACCTTCTTAAAGAGGTGTTGCTCATCAAGAAGATGGAACCATTCAGTGATTCTAAGAAAGAGCTCAGGATCTTTGACACTTACGGACGATGTAGTCATCATTTACCACACTGTCATTTTCTCCCTTCTGTCCCCACGGCAATGCTGACGCCTGTGTTGGCAATATGACAGATGACAATAAAGATCGACATGGGAACAGCTTTATTTTGGTACTTAATGACTAATTTCTTACCGTAATTTCTGACCTGAAATCTCCTCCTAAGAAGATGCCCAGAAATTTCTCTTAAAAATATTCTATATTGCGCCTGAAGTGAATTCAAATCTCAGATGATGATGTTACTGCTGTTCGTAACTTATTGGGACGGACTGCTGGTGCATTTCAGTCAGCTACGGGCTGCTATCATGAGTAGAGCTCATATTTTCCTGTTTCTCACATCTTCTGCATTGAGGTAGCAAGTATACACGTGGTAAGTAACAGAAAACCAGAATGACAATAGAATTGTTCTTCTTAGGGATTTCTAGAAAACCTCCTTGGTATTTTGCCTTCTTTTTGTCTCATTCCAATCATCTTCCTTTACATATAACATAGTTGCTTAGAAGGAAGAAATGAGGAAATAATTTGTGGGCATGCAGGGAGTTTATGGGTGTCCCAGAATCAACAGGGGACCCCTCTCCGTCTTTTCCCTCTACCTGTCTGACTTCCTTTCACACACATTCTCACCCACCCAACCATCCAGCACCGCTTTCTCTGCAAAGCCCAGCTCAAAAGCACAATCTCTTTCCCTCCCCAGCCATCCAAGCCCACAGCAATCATCTGAGATCCTGCAACATCAGGACTGTACTCCCGTAGGTGTTGATATTGAGCCTGATCTGCCATCCTTCTATGTGCACAATCTGTCTTCCTGATAGAGTGTAAGTGTCAGAAGCACAGAGACCTTCTCATTTACCTCTTTATGTACTTTGTGCATACAGTAACAGGCCCTTAATAAATTGCTTCCATGATAGACTGACCCACGTTCTCCTGGGCTAAGCCCTACTGGTCACCAGATATTTTGTTTGTGGCTAATCTCTGGCCTTCCTGCTGTTTATATCCAGGCCTGCTTCTAGCTTCAGAGGATCTTACCATAGTGCAGAGGCATTGAGTAAGCTGCTCCCTTTCTTTAATCACCCTGTTTATTTCATTTATTCCTCCCCATAGATGAGCCACTCTTTCTGATTTGTGTCATATTTATCAACTCTCTGCCTTCCAGTAACACAACACAGATACCTTGAGGCTACACAAAGTCTTGATCAATGGAATACGCTACTGCTCTCAGGAGGAAATAAGCCAAAGTTAATGTGCTTAGTCCATAAAAGTAAATCTCCCACACACACAATGGTAGCTTGGAAATTGGCGTATTCCTTTTATTACTCCCTTTATTAGCCAGAAGGATGCCTTTTTTGAATTCTGAAATTTGTTTAAGATCATTAGCAAGGGGTTCCTGGGTGTCACTCACTGAAAACGTATCCACTAGCCTTGCACACAAGTCCTGGAGAAGAAGACCAAGGAAAATGCTGTTTTTATTTCTTTTAGGGTGTAAATTCTTCTCTCTTTATCCAGCTAGTACCTGAATATTTTTCAAGTAGTTTATATTTGCAGATTTTCCAAACATCTCAGCAAGACAGTATTAGTTTATTAATCCCATTTTGGAAAAGGGCTGACAGTTACCAATACTAGAAATACTATTGAGGCCATGATGGTTTCTTTTTTCTTATTATTTTTGTTTTTAAATTTTTTATTTTTAATTATTATGGGTACATAATAGTTGTATATCTTTGACTATATACATATAGTTGTATATGATGTTTTGACACATGCATACAATGTGAATTAATCAAGTCAGGGTAATTGAGATGTACCTAACCTCAGGCATTTAACATTTCTTTGTGTTAGGAACATTCCAATTCCACTCTTTTGGTTATTTTAAAGTATACCCTAACTTATCGTTCATTATAGTCACTTTGTTGTGCTATCAAGTATTGTCCATTCTGTCTAATTCTCTCACTATATATATATTTTTGAGACAGAGTTTCACTCTGTCACCCTGGATAGAGTGCAGTGGCATCATCACAGCTCACTGTAACCACAAACTCCTGGGCTTAAGTGATCCTCCTGCCTCAGCTTCCCTGCTAGCTGGGACTACAGGTGCATGCCACAACACTTGGCTAATTTTTCTATTTTTAGTAGAGGCAGAGTCTCACTCTTGCTCAGGATTGTCTTGAATTCCTGAGCTTAAGCAATCCTCCCGCCTCTGTCTCCCAGAGTGCTAGGATTACAGGTATGAGCTATTGCACCCGGCCTCGCCATATTTCTGCACCCATTAACCATCCCCACTTTATTATCTTCTCCCCAATACCCTTCCCAGCCTCTAGTACCCATCATTCTACTCTCTGTCTCCATGAGATCAATTGTTCTTAATATTGACCTCTCACATATGAGTGAGAACAGGTGAGGTTTGTGTTTCTGTGCTTGGCATATTTCACTTAACATAATGTTTTCCAGTTCCACCCATGTTGTTGCAAATGACAGGATTTCATTTTTTTTGTGTGGCTATATGATATTCCATTGTGTATATGTGCCACAATTTCTTTATCCATTCTTCCATTGATGGACACTTAGGTTGATTCCATATCTTGGCTATTGTGAATAGTACTGCAATAAACATGGGAGTTCAGCTATCTTTTTGATATACTGAATTCCCCTCCTTTAGATATATACTCAACAGTGGGATTGTTGGGTCACATGGTAGTTCTATTTTCAGTTTTTTGAGGAATCTCCTTACTGTTCTGCATAGTGGTTGCACTAATTTACATTCCCACCAACAGTGTATGAGGGATACCCTTTCTCCACATCCTCACCAGCATTCATTATTGCCTGTCTTTTTGATAAAAGCCATTTTAACTCGGGTGAGATAATGTCTCTTTGTAGTTTTGATTTGCATTTTTCTGATGACCAATGATGTTGAACATTTTTTAATATATTTTTGATATATATATATCTGTTGGCCATTTATATGTCTTCTTTTGAGATATGTCTATTCAGATCCTTTGCCTATTTTTAATTGGATTATTTTATTTTTTTCTATTGAGTTGTTGGAACCCCTTATATATCTTAGTTATTAATCCCTTGTCAGATGGGTAGTTTGGAAATATTTTCTCCCATTCTGTGGGTTGTCTCTTCACTTCATTGACTGCTTTATTTTCTGTGCAGAAGCTTTTTAGCCTGATGTGATCCCATTCATCCAATTTTGCTTTCGTTGTCTGTGCTTTGGGGGTATTATTCAAGAAGTCCTTGCCCAGACCAATGTCCTAAACCCTTTCCCCAATGTTTTCTTTTAGTAGTATCATAGTTTCAGGTCTTAGATTTAAGTCTTTAATCCATTTTGATTTGATTTTTGTGTATGAAAAGAGATAGAGGTCTAGTTTCATTCTTTTGCATATGAATAACCAGTTTTTCCAGAGACATTTATTGAAGAGACTGTCCTTTCCTCAATGTATGCTCTTGGCAACTTTGTTGAAAATAAATTCACTATAGGTGTGCGGATTTATTTCTGGGTTCTCTATTCTGTTCCATTGGTCTATGTGTCTGTTTTTATGCCAATAAAATGCTGTTTTGATTACTATGGCTCTGTATGATCTGAAGTCAGGTAATGTGATTACTCCAGTTTTGTTCTTTCTGCTCAGGCAGGCTTTGGCTATTCTGGGTCTTTTTGGTTCCATGTAAATTTTACGATTATTTTTTCTATTTCTGTGAAGAATGTTATTGGTGTTTTGATGGGGATTACATTGAATCTGTAGACTGCTTTGGGTAGTATGGGCATTTCAACAATATTGATTCTTCTAATCCATGAACATGAAATATCTTTTCATTTTATTTTTTAGTGTCCTCCTCAATTTCTGTCATAAAGATTTTATAGTTTTCATTATAGAGATCTTTCACTTCTTTGGTTAAGTTTGTTCCTAGGTATTTTATTTTATTTGTAACTACTGTAAATGGGATTACTTTCTTGGTTTTTTCCCAGATTATTTACTGTTGGCATACAGAAACTGTCAGCTACTGATTTTTGTATGTTGATTTTTATCCTGCAACTATACTGAATTTGTTTATCAGTTCTAATAGTGTTTGTTTTTGTGTGAAACATTTAGGTTTCTCTAGATATAAGAGCATATTGTCTACAAGCAAGGATAATTTGACTTCTTTCTTTACAATTTGGATGCTCTTTATTCCTTTCTCATCTGATTGCTCTAGCTAGAACTTCCAGGTACTGTGTTGAATAACAGTAAACTGTACATCCTTGTCTTGTTCCAGATTTTAGGGGAAAGGCTTTCAGTTGTTCCCCATTCAGTACAATACTCGCTGTGGGTCTGTTATATATGGCTTTTATTTTGTTGTG
>CAUYPO010028661.1:0-27451 GCA_963574435.1 Cheirogaleus major
CCTCAAACATTTATTTTTTTTATGTTTGGAACATTTAAATCCTTTGAGCTATTTTGAAATATATAATAAATTGTTAACTATAGTCATCCTACTGAACTATCAAACACTAAATTTTTTTTTTTTTTTTTTTTTTTTTTGAGAAAGAGTCTCACTTTGTTGCCAGGCTAGAGTGAGTGCCATGGTGTCAGCCTCGCTCACAGCAACCTCAAACTCCTGGGCTCAATTGATCCTCCTGCCTCAGCCTCCCGAGTAGCTGGGACTACAGGCATGTGCCACCATGCTAATTAGCCACCAGCTAATTTTTTCTATATATTTTAGTTGGCCAATTAATTTCTTTCTATTTTTAGTAGAGACGGGGTCTCGCTCTTGCTCAGGCTGGTTTCAAACTCCTGACCTTGAGCGATCCTCCCGCCTCAGCCTCCCAAAACACTAAATCTTATTCCATCTATATAATTCTATTTTTGTACCCATTAATCCACCTCTCTTCATCCTCCCTCCCCTCTACCCTTCCTACCCTCTGGCAACCAATAGTCTACTCTCTATGTCCATGAGATCCACCTTTTTACCTCCCACATATGAATCAGAACATGCCATATTTATATTTCCATGCCTGGCTTATTTCACTTAAAATAATGACCTCCCGTTCTCTCCATGTTACTGTGAATGACAAGATTTTATTCTTTTTTTATGGCTCTATTGTGTATATATACAACATTTTCTTTAACCATTCATCTGTTGATGGACACTTAGGTTGATTCCATATCTTGGCTATTGTGAATAGTGCTGCAATAAACATGGGAGTGCAGATATCTCTTTAAGGAAATTTATCTACCTCAAAAAAGAAATTACAAGGGAAATTAGAAAATATATGAGCTATATGGTAATGATACAACATAACAAAAGCTTATAGCATTCAGTACTTACAAAGAAACATATAGCCATAAATACATATATTAAAAAATAAATAAGGCTGAATAATAAATAAGCCATCTAAATATCCATTTCGGGAGACTAGAAGAAAAGCAGCAAATCGAACCCAAAGAAAGAAGAAGGAAGGAAATAATAAAGACAAGAGTTGAGCTCCATGATATAAAAAACAGTTGTACAAGAGAGAAAATCACCAAAGCCAAAAAGTGTTTCCTGAAAAGATGAATATAACCCATAAACTCCTAGCAAAACTGATCAAGAAAAAAAGGAAAGGAGCAAAATTACCAATATGAGCGATGAAAAAGAGGACATTATTAAAGATCAAAAAGGTACTAAAAATGGATATCATGAATAATCTTTTTGGAGAGCAATTCAGCAATATTTTTTAAAACCGTAATTACATATACTTTTCAACTTAGAAATCCTATTCCTTGGCCTCTATTACATAGAAATAAAAACATCAATATGATTAACAAATCTCCTGTATATAAGCAATGTATCCAAAGATTTTTATTGCGGCAATGTTTGTAGTGGCAAAGAAAAAAAACCCATGGAAATAAAATTAATGTCAACCAATTGGTGAATGGAATATTGGGCAGATATAGAAAAGAATGCTGCAAGCTTGTGATATACAACGAGAAAAGGAAGATGCATTACGAAGATGCTGGAATTGTTGTTTTTAAATTTTTAACTTTTTAATTGACAAATAAAAATCATATATATTAATATCCATGGTGTATGACGTGATGTTTTGATATATGTATACATTGTGCAATTATTAAATCAAGCTAATTAACATATTCATCACCACATATATTTACCATTTTTGTGGTAAGAACATTTAAAATCTACTCTCTTAGCAATTTGAAGTATATAATACATTATTATTAAATATAATCACCATGCTGTACAGTAGATCTCCAGAACTTATTCATCCTAACTAAAACTTTGTACCCTTTGACCAACATCTCCCCATTCCTCCCTAGCCCCTCATAACCACCATTTTACTCTTTGCTTCTATGAGTTTGACATTTTTAGGTTCCACATATATAAGTGAGATCATGCAGTATTTGTCTTTCTGTTCTGGCATAGGATTTTCTTCTTTGTAAAGGCTGAATAGTACTGCATTGTATAGAATGCCATATTTTTTTATCCATGCATCTATTGATGGAACTTAAGTTGATTCTATAGCTTGGCTATTGTCAATAATGCTGCAGTGAACATGGGAGTGCAGATATCTCTTCAACATACTGACTTCCTTTCCTTCCTTTGGATATGTATCCAGTAGTGGAATTACTGAATCATATGGTAGCCCTATTTTTAATTTTTGAGGAACTTCCATACATTTTTCTGTAGTGGCCATACTAATTTAAATCCTGACCAACAGCGTACTGAGTTCCCTTTTCTCCGCATCCTTGCCAACACTTGTCATCTTTCGTCTTTAATATTATAGCCATTATAAAACAGATGTGAGGTGATATCTCATTGTGGTTTTGATTTGCATTTCCCTGATGATTAGTGACATTGAACATATTTTTATAGAGCTATTGGTGATTGTATGTCTTCTTTTGATAAATGTCTATGGAGGTCCTTTGTCCATTTTTTAACCAAGTTATATGTTTTCTTGCTATTGAGTTGAGTTTCTTATACATTTTAAATATTAATCCCTTATCAGATATATAGATTGCAAATATTTTCTCCTATTCTGTAGGTCGTCTCATCACTCTGTTAATTGTTTCCTTTGCTGTGCAGAAGCTTTTAGTCTGATACAATCCCATTTGTATATTCTTGCTTCTGTTGCCTGTGCTTTTGGGGTCATATCCAAGATATCTTTGCCCGGATCAATGTCAAGAAACTTTTTCCTTATTTCTTTTTGCTTTTAGTAATTTTATAGTTTCAGTTCTTACATTTAAGTCATTAATCCATTTTGAGTTGATTTTTGTATATAGGATGAGTTTTCCCAACACAATTTATTGAACAGAATGCCCTTTCCCCAATTAGTGTTTTTGGCACCTTTGTCAAAGATCAGTTGACCATAAATGTGTGATTTTATTTTGGGGCTTTCTATTTTGTTCTGTTGGTCTATATATCTATTTTTGTTCTTGTACCATGCTGCTTTGATTACTATAGCTTTGTAGTAAGTTTTGAAGTCAGATAGTATGATGCCTCCAGCTTTGTTCTATTTACTCAGTATTACTCTGGCTATTCAAGGTCTTTTGTGATTCCATGCAAATTTTAGGATTGTTTTTTCTATTTCTGTGAAAAATGTCACTGGCATTTTGATAGGGATTCCATGGAATCTGTAGATAGCTTTGGGTAGTATGGACATTTTAGCAATATTAATTCTTCTAATCCACGAACATGGAATATCTTTCCATTTGTTTGTGTCTTCTTCAATTTCTTTTATCTATGTTTCATAGTATTCAGTGTACAGATCTTTCTCCTTTGTGGTTAAATTTATTCCTAAGAATTATTTTGTTGCTATTATAAATGGGCTTTTTTTCTTGATTTCTTTCTTGGTTTATTGTTAGTGTGTAGAAATGGCACTGATTTTTGTCTGTTGATTTTTTTTATCCTGCAACTTTACTGAATTTGTTTATCAGTTCTAACAGTTTTTTGGTGGAGTCTTCAGGGTTTTTTATACATAAGATCATGTCTTATGCAAACAATTTTACTTCTTCCTTTCTGATTTGGATGTGTTTTATCTCTTTCTTTTTCATAATTTCTCTGACTAGGACTTCCAGTACTATGTTGAATAGAAGTGGCAAGAGTGGGGGTTCTTATCTTCTTCCTGATACTAGAGGAAAATCTTTCAACTTTTCACCATTAAGTATGATGTTAGCTGTGCACTGTGATATACAGTCTATATTGTGTTGAAGTGTATTCCCTCTATACCTAGATCATGTTTTTGTTAAGTGGTCCTTAACTCTGTGTGTGTGTGTGTATGTGTGTGTGTGTGTGTGTGTGTATGTTTCAAATTATATGATCTTGGAGAAAGGTCTGGAAAAATAAACACCAAGTTACTTACACTGGTTACTGGAGGTATCAGTGGGAGGTTGAGATGTCAATAAAAATTAAATAAAACTCATTTTTTTAATTATTCCACAATTAATAAAACAATATGTATGATATTTTCTAATCTAAATAAAAGTACAGGTGTAGATATGCATGCATCAGTGAAAGGATGGTCTTCTAAAACATTAATGGTGAGTATCATGGGATGGTGAGATTTCAGAAAACTTCTACTTTCTTCTATATATTTTTCTGAATTATTTTAATTTTTTACAAGATAAAAATAATAAAGCTATGTTCATTGTTAAAAACAATAAATAAAAATAAAGGCACAAAAGTGAAGGGAGGGAATGGATAAAGAATACAAAGTAGAATTAGAAATTGATCAATGAAGCATCATAGAAACATGGTGGGAATATTTCTTTGTGTCTTCTTTGATTGGAACCTGTCACCATGGTGCCAGACTCAGGGGATCCCAGATAATCTCCTTCTTATTGTTTCTTCAGTGACTCTCACCTATATCTGAACCAGAAGAATGACAAGTCAGCCACGAATAATAAGCCTGGGTCCCTCTGAGAAACCAGGTAGAGAAACAAGAGCATAGTGTTTCTGGCAGGCGCCCTTGTTTTGTCAGTTTTCCTGTGATTCTGCTTGGTGTGGACTAGTGTAACTGTTTCCTTAGATTTGTTTATTCAAGATGACATCATGGTCCATTACGCCCAGGTACCAGGTTCCATTATCCAATCCATCAACTTCTTTCTACTCTTTGTGTCAGTAAAAACAACTCTGCTTCAGCCACCGCCCACCCAGGCTATAAAACAGGTTTCAGGCTTTCACAGTGAATCATATCCCTGAGATGTTAATAGGAGCCTGCTTTTCCCAGACTGACATGTCTTTCCTTGAGGGTAACACCTTTCACTTTCCACCCACACACCACCCATGAAAGTTGTTTACTCACGTTCAGTTCTATTTGCTCTGAATAAATCTTATTTGCAGTTCCTGATGGGCATATGGGATAGAAGCATGCTATCACTTTTCTTTTGCCCAATAGCAACACCCATTTTCTCTTTCCTAATGACTATTTCCAAGCTTTTCCTGAACCACTGAAATCAGGTCACATTAACTCTGTTTCTGAATTCTATCCACCTCTTTCACTGTTATTTCATTCAGGCCAAAAACCCTGAAATCATCCTTAACTCCTCACTCTCTTCATGTCCCACATCCATTGCATCAGTAAGTCTGGCTCTACTTTGCTCAACATTATTAGTTATTAAGAAAATGCAAATTAAAGCTACAATGAGATACCACTTCATACACACTATAATCGCTAAAATAAAAAGTACCAACAATACCAAATGCTGACAAGGTTGCAGAGCAACTGGAACTCTCTCGCATTATTCATTGTCGGCAGGATTGCAAAATGGTACAGGTGCTATGAAAAGAGTTTGGCAGTTTCTTATAAAGTTAAACATACACTTACCATATATACCAATCATATTCCCAGATAATCACCAAAAAAAAAATAAAAACTTATGTTCACACAAAAACCTACATGCAAATATTTATAGCCACTTTATTCACAATCACCAAAAATTGGAAACAATCCCAATGTCTTTCAGTTGGTGAATGGAAATATAACTGTGGTACATCCAAACAATGGAATTCTACTCAGTAATAAAAAAGAATAAACTATTGATTCACACAACATCATGAATTAATGTGAAATGAATTTTCTTACAGAAAGAAGCCAGGCACAATAGGTTAAAAACTATATGATTCCATGTATGTGAAATTCTGGTGAAGACAAAATTATAAGGACAGAAAACAGGTCAGTCCTTGCCAGCTATTGGCAGCATGAGGCAATTTTTAGAAAATGAAACTATTCTATATCCTGACTGTGGTGGTGGATACATGAATATGTGAATTTGTCAAAACATCCCTGGTCTAATCCATAATCTGGACTCTGCTCTGGACTCCCATAGTGGTCTCCTACCTGTTTTCTTGTCTCTACTCTTGCCCTCTTACAGTATACATGGTAACCAGAGTGATATTTTCAGACTTAAGTCACATCATGTCATACCCATGCTCAATGGGCTTAAAATAAAATCTAATGTTCTTACCATGGTCCCTAAGGCCCTACATGAACTGGCTCCTGCTAATCTCTCTGACCCCATCACCTAGTACTGTCCCCCTCACTCGCTGTTTCTCAGCTACACTGTCCTACTTGCTTGTCAGGCAAGGACACTCCAACTTCAAGGTCTTTACCCTTGTTCCCTCTCACTGGAATGTTTTTCACCAAATACCTGCATGGATTATTCCCTTGCTTAAAACTTTCAATGGCTCTCCATTGCCTACAGGAAAAAATTTCAACTCCTCAATGTGGCCCTTCATGATGTGGCCCACACCCATCTCTACATTCTTATCTATCACACATTTTGCTCCGAACACAGAAACTCTGTTTCTGAATTCTATTCGCTTCCCCTTTTTTGCCTAGTGAATATCTACTGATTTTATTTTTTGAAACTCAGCTCAAGCACCACCATCAGATAAAACAGATGATTCCCTCTTCATGTACCCACCATGCCGAACATGTGCTTCCATCTGGGCATGTGTTTTAATCAAGCTCTCCAGATGATTCTTAGGCATATTAAAGTTTGAAAAGCACTGGCCCCAGCATTTATCATATGTGTTATATGTGATTATATGCCTGTCTCTCCTGGCTGAACTGAAAAGCCCTCAAGGGTTGTAATCTATCCCCACAGCCTAACACAATGTCTGACTCCCAATAGGGGTGCACTAAATGTTAGATGAAAGAAAAACCGAATGGATGTATGCCCACACTTCTCTTCTACTTCCATGTTCCTAACAAAACAGAGTTCTCTCCTTATAATTACCACATGTCTAACTAGAAATTGGAATGGCTCAGAAGTGTGGTTGGATCTGGCACATACTTGTCCTGAGTTATTAGCACCAGACTGTGAGTTTCCTTTCGTTTTTTGGTGGGCTCACTATGCCATTGCAGACTTACTCAGGTTGCTGTTTATTTAGCTAGATATTAATATTTAGCCTCAAGACTTAGCCCCTGAAATATAAGTTTGAGGGCTACATTCATCAAGTGCACAGTCTTAGTACAAAGGACTAGGGGTCATTGTAGATTTTTTTAACCTAAATCAATTATTTCACTGACTAGATCTCCACCTTTATTTGAAGGAAACCATCCTTTAGATGTAAAAAATTTCATCCATTCAGGATGGTTTCTTTTTTTTTTTAAGTTGCCTCATTTCATGGCTACTACTTCTGATTAAAGTTCGCTATTCTAGGAAATAACACTTTGAACAAAATCTTTACCAATGTTAGTTTTCTATTGAACTTAACTTGTGCAAAGAACTTTAATCTGTAAAGTCCTTGACTTTCTCAGATATTTACTGAAAAACAACATAGGTTCCCTCCACCCACCTGCCTTTCAGTAGTATTACAACTGTTCCTTTCCTGGTAGGGATGATGTATTGCTAAACAAGGCCCTTGGCGGTAGGGGCGGGGCACATGATATTTGTTCTTAGTAATGCCATGAATCCCAAGAACTGTCTTGAGACTTTATTTCTATCATCCAACAATTTACCTCCACAGTTTCAATCACAAACTCCCACTCTAATACTTCCCAGTAAAGCAACGAAAGGTGGGAGGGAGAGGAAGGGGTAATGAGAAGGAAGTGCCTTTCTAATTGTTATAAGGAAGATAGGGAATCAGGAACGGAAGGAGGGGGCTGTTCAGACATTTTACTTGGACTGATGTGCTCATGCCTACATCAGCCTGAATATTAGGTAGGTGTGGCCCAAGAAAAAGAAAAAGTTTTTAACTGATCATGACTCATTCCCACATAGTGTACACTAATTAAGCTCTCACCCACTTATTTTTCCAGAAAAAAAAAAAAAGATTTACAGCAAGATAGTCTGGGTCACCTGTACTGTGATTCAGCAGTTTCTGTCTGTGAAACCCAAACTGCTGCAAAATCTTAAAGAAATTGGGATCAAACATCTCTAAAGTTGAGATGTTATGTATTAATGGATCTTCTATCCCGTGGATTCTTTGATCTAATTCTTACAAATGGATTCCTCAAGTGGTCATCAGAAGTAAACACAGCCTCTGTGGGTAGGAAATAGAATATTTCAGAAGTATACCAATGCCATCTGATACTTTCCCTCTTGTATCTCTTTATATAGGCTTGTATAGAAGGATGTGGAGCTCAACTGAAAACTAACACTAATTTTTGCATGATAAAAATTATTGCTGTGTAAATCTTCTACTGATAAGAGGTTGTGGCTGAGAGTGCTTGTTTTCCCTCTAAGTCCATTCTCCTTGACTCCCATAGTGACAGCAATGGCACATGACCACCCAGAATATATTATCCAACCTCTTTTGCAGCTAGGTTTAACCAATGGAATGTGAATGGAATAGTATGTTCAACTTTGAGGTTGTGCCCTTATTGAGCAGAGTCCTGCCCTCACCTTGCACTTGACCTCATTCCTATTAGTACAATGCCAGCACAATGGTGGGAGCTGAAGCAAGCTTCTTGGACACAAGTTGGAAGCAATGAATTAAAGGTGGAGGAGAAACAAGCAAGAAAGAAGGTGCCTGAGTCCACCAAGAAGGTGACTGTGGAGCCAATGTACCAGCCTTGAACAAATCTAGCTAGATTTTTATATAAAAAGGAAATAAACGTCCACCTTGTTTAAGCCACTCTTACTTTGGGTTCTCTGTTACAACAGTTGTATCAATATCCTAATTAGTATAGGTTTTTGTTGTTTTTTCCTAAGCAAAATCAGTCCTGTAGCAGGCAGAAGTAACAGAATTTGAGATTAGACCAGAGCATGCTCAGTCATGGCAGCAAATGAGAAAAGATGAGGTATTATCTTAGATAGATGGGCCATGGCCAGGCCTAGAGGTAGGACCAAATTACCTTGAAGAAAAGCAGTTGCCAGTAGTGTATGTGAACAGAAATATGGTAACCCTTCCTTAGAGTAGCTGTGAGGTACAGAAGCCAGAGCCTTCACTGGTTTAAAGAGAGGAAAGAAAGAGATGCTCCTAAGCCCTGTGGCATGTTGAGATTGGAATGTATCCTGATATTCTAGCATTTTATTGGCCATCCCCTTCTTTACTGTAGGAGTCATTGTATTCCTTGACATCTACCTGTATTCCTTCTAAAGCAAAAATGGCCAGATTGGCCAAATTTGGGTCAATTTGAACATCAAAGTGAACAATAATTATAATAAATTACTACACACTGAATTTTTTTTGGTTTAATGCTAACTAACTCCTTTTCTGTGTTTTTTCCCCGATAGATTTAGTGTGCACAAGTGATTTTTTTGTTACATGGATGATTGTATAGTGTTGAAGTCAGGGCTTTTAGTGTACCCATCCATCACCCAAATAGTGTACATTGTAATCAATAGGTAATTTTTGATCCCTTCCTCCCACGCTCCCACCTCTGAGTCCCCAAAGTACATTATACCACTCTGTGTGATTTGTATACTCACTGTTTAGCTCCTACTTATAAGTGAGTACATGCAGTATTTGTCTGTTTCCGAGATACTTCATTTAGGATAATGGCTTCCAGTTCCATCCAGGTTGCTGCAAAAGACATTATTGTATTCTTTTTTATGCTTAGTAGTATTCCACTCATCAGCACACTGAACTTTGTAAGAAATAAAAATTCATAAGTCCATAATGATCTCCAAAAAAGAGGGGAAAGAAAAACCCTCATTTTCTAGAGGAATGCCAGCCGATAAACACACAAAAAATGATAAACATTATCATTGTACAGCCGCCATTGTAATAATTTATTTGGATCTTGGTGAATAGTTGTCAGAGAACAGAATATTTACACAGTCTTGCTTTCTTCACCACAGATCACTGTCTAGGCACAAAGGAGAAAAGGTTCAATGGAGAAATCTGCTAAATATTACCTTAGCCTCAGGCTCAATTTTGGTGCAATGAATGATGGGAAAACTTGAGACAATATGCCTCCCAATGTGATGTGCTGAGCATGATGCACTAGCGATTCTTGCCAAAAAGAAAAAAATAATGTGTAATCTGAATCTAATCACAAGCAGATAATTGGACAAACCCAAATTGTGGAACATTTCACAAGACAACTTGTCTGGACTCTTCAAAATGGCATTGTCATAAAAGCTTTCTCTCCTTCCTCCCCAGAAAATAGTTTAAAAGATTGTTCTGGATTAAAGAAAACAAAAAAATGTGATAGCTAAATGCAATGTGTGGTCCTTGAAAGCATCCTGGATTTTTTAAAAAGCAACTATAAAGGTCATTACTGGGGATAATTGGGGAAGTTTTAAATACAGACTTCAAATTAGATAATATTATTATAATGATATTAATTTCTTCAGTGCAATAATGATATTCTCATTATATATCCTTATTATGGCCTTTTTCTTAAGAACTACATACTGAAGTTTTTAGGGGTGTAAAGTCATAATGTCTATAATTTACTTTCAAATGGTTTGGAGGAAAAAAACTATATGGAAAGACAGAGAGAGAGAGAGAACACCAAATGTGGGAAAGGGTTAACAATGGGTGATTCTTTGTGGATGGTATATGGATGTCCATTGCTCCATTTTTCCAATTTTTTTAATTTGAATTTTTGTCAAAAACAAAGGAAAATGGTCAATTTGCTTAATCATCCTATTTATCCTTATTCTGCATCTTTCTCTCAATAAACAAATTATTTAAAATAAAAGAGGCATGTTTTTCTATAGTCACCCACAATTCCTTATTAACTTCCAAAGGCTGTTGATTTTAAATGGAAGCCCAAATATTATGAAATATTTATACATTCTGATCAAATATCTCACTGGTTATTTGACAATTAATAAAAGCAAAGGAAACCTTTAAAATCTTCTTTCGATTCTGGCAATTTTAATCTGGTAAACTCTGATGGACTGAACAAAATCTTGACTTTCCATCTGAATAATATAGGTACCCATTCCTTTCTAGACCAGCAATCTTGAGCATCTACTGACACATGTCAAATAGCCATTTGGGGTCCTTGAAGCATGCCAGTATTTGAGTTCCTGCCCCAAATATTTCCAGTGGAATATTCAGCATTCTAAGTAAGGACAATTGGAATAATGGCCAGATAGGTGCGTATTTGAGTTTTGCTGGGGTAAAAAGAATATCATTTCATATGGCTTTACAATGCACTGATATAGTTAAGTAATTTTACAGAAAGACTGCTCTACTGTCCTTGCAGTGGTTCATAAAATTATCTTGGACCATCAAATGTACCATGGTCTGGGCCAAAGAATGGAAAAGTGGACTTCATCTTGAAAACTAAGAATTAAAATTTAAAAGAGTAGGTGGTTTTCAAGATGAAGTCCATTGTCAATTACTAATATATAGAGCAGACTTTCTTCACCAAAGGAAATAGGGGTATGACTGTTTCTAGAGATAGGATGGTTTGGTCCAGAAAAATAGCCTTATAATTTAGATCATTAGTGTAGCTAGTAAATAATAGTGTCCATTCTCTATATGGAAATTCCTATTTCCTTCAATCTGTTCATTTGGATAGGTAAACTGAGGCACCTCAGCAGCTTTTATGATATAACCAAGCAGCTGTTTTAACTCTTTATCAGGAAACTTTCATGGATGTCCACAGCTCTGATTGATTACCACCTCTATGTGCTAACAATTCCCAAATCTGTTTCTATAGGCCAGATCTTTCTCCTAAGCTTCACACTCATATATTCAATTGCCTAGATGTCATTCTACTTGGAAGCCCCACAATTCTCTCAAGCTACACACATCCAAAATTTCCATTTGGTGGATGTTTTCTTTAAGTCCTGCCTCTCCTATATCCTCCCTTTAGTGAAAGGCATTACCCTCCACTCGGTTGTCCAAGCCAGAAAGCTTGGCTTCTTCTGTGACTCTCCTCTCTCCTTCACTCACCACATCTAATCAGTGACAAAGTTCTTCAAAGTTCTGCCCCTTATGTATCTCCCAAATCCACCCACCTTTTTCCATCCCCATTGATCTGGGAGATACACACCCAAATAGATTATTGCAACAGTGTACAAACTATACTCCAGTTTTGTCCTCTTCAAACCATTCTCCATACTATGATCAGAGTAATTTTATCTAATTCTAAGCCTCCCCTGCTTGAAACATTTTAATAGGTCCACATTGCACTTAGGATGAATTTCAGACTCCCTAGGCTTAAAAGGTCCTATATGATTGGGCCCCTGCCAACCTCTTCCCAATTCATCTCTCATCAGTCAGCCCTTCCAACCCTGGGCTTTACGAACACTGAGCTTCTTTCAATTTCTCAAAAATGACTTGTTCACACTATAGGATTTATCATACTATATTGTGGGATAATTGTGTGTATTGACTATTTATTTATCTGTATTCCTTCACCAGACTATAAGCTCCACGAGGACAAGAATTGTATCTTTTTTTGTTCACCATTTTATCCCCAGCTGATAGCATAGTACCTGGTACATAGTAGGTTTTCAACAAACATTTATTAAGGAAATGAATGGTGTGGTTTTCCAGAGGTTTGGCTATTTCACTATTTCTTTATTCTACCAAAGAAACTGATTTGGGATTTCTAAATCTACTTTTTCCCTTTATTTTGTTAGGATGTTAGAGGCCCAGCCTGTCCGAGTCCTTGCCAAAAGAGACTTTGGTTGTCCTCATTTTCCTCTGGGTATGGTTCAGTTCATCTTTTGAGAGTTTAATAGTGTTGATGTGTGTTGTTCTCAATTCAATTTTCACTGCCCAGAAGATACTCACTTTGGGAAGCTCTGATATACTAAGTTGGAACTTTTTCTCACCTCTATAGCTTGGTTTTGTGTTTCTCTAAGTCAATAAAGAATATGGAAAACTATAATCATCAGCATGTAATATGATAAGGGTTCTTCTGGTCTCTTCAACTATAATGGGGTATTATCAATCCCTCCCCTACTTCCTTGACAATCATTTCCTGAAAGATTTTTGGTCTCTAATAAATATAAAAAGGGACATACCAACAGAAAAGGTTTTCTGGTACGTCCAGACCTGATGATTCTGAGCCACAGAGCAGACAGTGAAGGAAGCATGAAATGAAATTCTTTATCACATTGCAGATTTTTTTCTGTAATTGATAGCAAAGTACCAGTAGATCACAAATTATATTATATTTTTCAAACAAGCACATCACCCTTGTAATTAAGTGAATTTTTACAGAGTTGGTAAATGACAAAATGTCACTCTTGATTTTCTTTGTTATTGCAAGCCTTCATCTTTTTCTCTGTTCATGATTATTTTACTGACAAGTTGAGAATTACAGCATCAGAGACCACCAGCCAGATACTATCTTAAGACAGAAATTATACCTTGATTTTGATACATCACCCCCCAAACCCCTCTTCCCAACCTGTCAAAAAAAGGTAGAATCAAATCTGATTATGTAACTTTTCTTCACCATGTTTAGGTTGGGAGGACATTAAGTTATTTCTAAGAAGAAGACAAAAGACAAACAAATGACAACATGGATTGAATGAAAGTACAGGCCACAGACTCCCAAAGAGAAATTCCAAAGAATGGCCATATTGAAAGAATAAGTTGAAAAAATTCCCATGAAACTGCTGTGAAGAGAACTGTTCTCATTTGTATGCTGAAGTTCTAGTATGTTCTTAAAAATTCAATCACATTACTTTATAGCCACACCTCTACATAAGGTGTTTCTTTCTCACTCAGAAACTGCCTTGTCAACTGCCATTAATCAAGCACTCCTGATTAAGTAAAGACTTAGGCCTAGTCTTTACTTTCTTTGGGATAGAAATCTTACTTTTCTGAGTTGCCTGATTGTCTAAGGTTGGTGTGCCAGTTAAGCTATTCTCTCTCAGCTCCAAATCCATCCTTCCATACCTTATGCTGGGACTGAGATTCTACAAACCACATTTCTGCTTTGCCAACTGCTCCGTGTTAGGCACTGCCCATAGAGAAAGCTAGAAAGAGAGGCAAGGCTGGAAGACCAAGAAAGGACATGCTCCTTCCTGTTTACTCCCTCTTTGCTTCTTGCTCCTGTGAGAGTCACCCCAACCTCACTCCCTAGTCCCAGCAGTGACAGTCCCTTCCTATAGCAGCAGCTGAATCCAGTTTTCAATATTTCTAACAGTTAAGAACCAGTCTCGTCATGCCCCCACCCCAGAGACACCCAGATAGCCAGCACCGCCTACTCAGAGGTCTGGGTCCAGGCCCTATGAGGCCCCTTCTCTCAGCACAAAGACACCAGAACATGATAATTGGTGTCCCTTCCTCAAGCATCTGCATTTCAGCAGACGAAATGTGGTTCCTTCTTGTGGTCCTTTCTCCAAGCCTCTTGAGTTTTAATAATTTCAACTTCTTCCCTTTGTTCCCTCAGCCCTAGGGGTGGTAGTTGTTTCCTAAAGTTACTACCTACGTGATATGTTAGAATTCTCTTTTTGCCTCTTCAAGTACTGTTATGGGTTGAATCGTGTCCTCACAAAAGATGTTGAAATTCTAGCCCCTAGTATCAATGAATATGACCTTACTTGGAAATAGGGTTTTTGCAGATGATCAAGTTAAGAATAGGTCATTAGTATGGGCCCTAATTCAATTTGACTGGTGTCCTTTGAAAAAGGGGAAATTGCTGAGATGAGAGGTCTGGGCTATAAAAAAGGGGAGAGGAGAATTGGGAGAATTGGGACACAGGGACAAACACATACAGAAGGAAGACAATGTGAAGACACAGGGAGAACACCACCTACACACCAAGGAAAGCCTGAGTCTACCAGAAGCTAGGAGAGAGCCCTGGAACAGATTCCCCTCACAGCCCTCAGAAGGAATCAACCCTGCCAACACCTTGATCTTAGACTTCTGACCTCCAGAACTGTGAGACAATACATTTCTGTCATTTAAGCCATCCAGTTTGTGGTACTTTGTTATGGCAGCCCCAGGAAACTAATACAAATACCAAGTTAACAACTTTTTTACCTTATTAACAATTTTTCTGTTAAATTCTCGCTGTTAAAATAACTGGTGGGATTTATGTCTCCTGACTGAACCCTGACTGATATACCTGGGATATTCCCCAGAAGCAGACCCTGGGGGAAGGATATGAATGCAAATAGTTTATTTGGGACATACCTTATTTGGGAGTAGTTTATTTTGCAGGTGATACCAAGAAGAATCAATAGAAGAGACAGGGAAAGAAAAGAAAGCAATATAGGGTGAGTTAATGAAGTTATTGCTATGGGAAATTATGGTTTAACCCTACTGGGGACCTTGGGAGGACTTCATAAAACATGCCTCAGAATTGTCCCACATAAGAGTGATGAAGCCAGACTATCCACTAACTGCTGTCCTTCATTACTTGAGGGCTAGTCCTGGAGACATCAATTCCCTAGCACTTCCAGTCTTCCTTGTGCAGACACCAAGCATGCACCTGTGGCCATAGAAAGCCCTCAGGCAGAAGGTCACAGGTGCTTATGGCAAGAAGCTGTGTGCATATATGGGAATGGTAAGGACAAAAATACAGGTGGGCACCAACAGCATCTGCTACACTGATTGTTAAGTCTTCAAGGTCTAGCTATTCAAAGCCCAAAGATGCCTTAAGTGGCACAGGAGATTATGAAATGCAGGCATCTTTAATTTTGCTAAAGAATTGTAGTGAAGCAGAAGCCTTATTGCCCTTGAAAATCAAGAGCATCACGAGAGCTGCACAATACAATACAATAAAGGTCCCTTCGCACTTGCTGTCTGAACTTGTCTAACACATGAAGGTATATTATGAAGATATAGTTAAGCTATGTTGTTTATAGTCCTGATCCTGTACCCTCTTTCCAGTGACTTGACAGAAGCATAGTATATAAGAACTAGGGGAGGTCTAAGAGTTCAGCTAGTTTGCAAATGTTCAAAAAAATTTTAGACTCTGAAATCTTTATACAAACAAAATCTTACAATATGAAAAACAGCTGAATGTGGAGTCCTTCTGGTTGACATTTGTGAGGCACAAGGGTTGGGGGGGCTTTACCTGCCAGGTGCCCCCTCCCTCACATCCCACTGGCATCCCTGAAGGGAGGTCACAGAACCCCTAGTGCTCATATAGTCTGATTTAAAAAGCAGTGACCTACTCCATCCTTCTCATGCTGATGGGGAGAGAATTCCAATTTTTCTCCTTCAAAGTCTGCAAGATAATATCCATGTTATCCAATGTTGACTTTAGCTTTCTATTTAAAATCCTCACAATTTGGATCAGAATAATTCAGAGTGGCTGACTGGGATTTTACTTGAATGCTACTACTGAAAACAGGATTCACAAAGCAAATTAATTAGATAAAAATAAAAAGGTATTATGCCCATTCCCACTTAAAAATCTTTTCGATCACTTTAGATAATGGGTTCTCATATTTTTAACTGAGGAGAACAGCTTAGTGGAGAGGTAGAACTGAAGAGTGAGTTAGGACTACAAACTGGGATATACAGAGGTAAGAATCAGTACGTAGTTCTTAAAGAAGGGGTACTTACATTGCGTGTGTGTGTGTAAGCTCCCGGAAGCTATGAAGCTTCCAAAATGAAAAGAGCAAAAGCCACAGGATGGGGCTTAGAAACCAACTATAGTTAATGGGGGAGCAAAATTCACAAAAAAGACACAGGAGAATCAAACAGATAAGAAAAATGCAAACCAATGTAGCGTGCCAGAATGTAAGGGGAGGAGATTTAACCACTTCGGTACAAGCATCGACTATAGTCGACAGCCACAGATGAAGGCGCACAGCCGAGCGTCGACTTTAGTCGACAGCCAAAAGCTTTTACTTTTACAGCTTTTATCTCTACAGTTGCAGTGTGTGCGTTCAGCTAATAAGTTACTACGAATCTGTGACCTTTTAACAAGTCCTTAGTAGGAGTTATTATAGTTATTTTCCTAAAGCTGCCTGTAAAGTAAAACAAGCTTTCAGTGCTTTAAAGCATTCCTCATCACACAAGAGCAAAACGGATTCGTTGTCAATGCACAGCACAAACTATCGCGTGGACTATGTGTGCCGGCTATGGGCAAGGCTTCAAAGCCGGGAACGCGGTAACGAAGTGGTTAAGCCTCAGCATTCTACAAAGGAGGGACAGAGGGGCTATGTTACTTCCCCAGGTGACACAGTTATTAAGTGGAGTGATAAGAATTAGAATCCTGACAATCTGCCTAGCCCGTATTTTTGTTCTTAACACTGTACTGCACTAAATTACACCACATGGAACTGTTCTTAAATATAAAATCTATATCATCAGACTTTTAGGATGTTAAATTTGCCCTAGAGTCTTGAAATTTTTACAAATTGTCTTGGGTTTTTTTCGTTTCTTTTGGGGGTTTGTATTGGTTATTTTTGATTTAGGAGTATAAAAATAGGATAGTGAAACTTTGAACTAAACCTTATATACCTTTATCATCTTCATAAGTCTTATTTTTAATGATACATAAAATAATCACATATAATCATTCATGTCATTAATTCTACAAATTCAGCAACTGTTTCTGGAGTATATACTATGTTCTAGCAATGATGGAAGGCCCTGGGGATATAGTGGTGAACAAAAAGGAATATCTCTTTTATAGAGTTTGCATATATAAATTGGGCATTGGCCCAGCCATGAAGAATAAGAGACAACTTAAGGGAATTTGTTGAGCCTCCAATTCTGTTAAAATAAACATACTAGTAATATATAGAGAGAGTGCTTAATACTCACTGTGGCTCTCAATAAATGGTAACTTTGAAAAATAAAATGTAGGTGATTTGATTTAATACTCTAAAGAGTCTATTGATTGGATACTTGCAAACAGAGGGTAGGATAAAAAGGATACTACAATTGTCCCTGAAAGGTATTTAAAATTTTAATATAAATATTTTGTTAAATTTCTATGTAGATACATAATTTTATATAAATATATAACTTTAATTATAATATTCTTATCTTTTTCTTTGTTTCCCGTTGGGCTTCTCTCTTTCCATTCCTTTCCCGCTAAATGCAAATCGGCCACCACTTGCAGCCAGTCCCCCCAAATCAAAACATATTAATAACCGAATATGTATCCTTCCATTTTCCCTCTATGTTCTTTTTTATTTCAAAATATTAAGGGAGAACAAATATTTTTGTTGCATGGATACCTTATATAATGCATAAGTCAGGGCTTTTAGTGTGCTCATCACCAGAATAGTGGACATTGTACCCAATAAGTAAGTTTTTACCCCTCATCTGCTCCCACCTTCCCCCTTCTTATATTCCAATGACCTTTACATCTCTTTGTGCCCATGTGTGCCCATAGTTTCACTCCTAATTATTAGAGAGTACATATAGTATTTGTTTTTCCATTCCTGAGATACTTCACTTAGGATAATGGTCTCCAGTTCTATGGATGTTGCTGCAAAAGACATTATTTCATTCCTTTTTGTGGCTTAGTAGTACTCTATGGTATGTATAGTTTTTCCCTCTGTGTTCTTATATTTCTGTTTGGGAATGACAGACACACACACAGAGAGTTTTATTACTTTTTAGAAAAATTGGGTTATCAGTATTGTCATTTTCATCCTATTTTTAGCACTTAATAATAACTCATGGAGAAGTTAGTTAATGGATACAAAAATACAGTTAGAAGGAATAAGTTCTAGTATTCAATAGTACAGTAGGGAAATTATAGTTAATAATTTATTGTATTAATATATTTCAAAATAGCTAGAAGAAAAGAATTGTAATGTTCCCAACACAAAGAAAAGATGAAGGTTTGAGATGACTGATATTCCAATTACCCAGATTTGATCATTATACATTATATACATGTATCAAAATATTACACATACCCCCAATATTTGTACAATGATATATCAATTAAAAAAACAAGAAAAGTTAACATAATTTTTATATTAAATAACTATAACTTTAAAAGTAAATGCAAACTCATGAAACCTGTCTAAGTCAACAGACATAGCCCTAATTAATTTTTGTTTTCCTAATAGTTGCATAATATTCTACAGTGTGCATTGTACCCATCAGGTAGGTTGTGGCACAATTTATTGTTTTTATCCTATTTGCTTATAGGCTTTGGCACTACAAATTTTGCTGCAGTAAGCATCCTGAAATATATGTCCCTAAATAATTCTATAACTATGGAATAGATTCCAAAGTATGAGAATGTTTGGGCAAAGAATATGAATCTTAAAATTTTAAATAGATGTTGACAGATTGCTTTAACAGAAAAAAAAGGTATATGTATTTTTTGTTTTTACCAGTATGTGTGGACATTTCTGCATGTCCAAAGACAGGAGGTATGAGAGACTTGTTTAAATTTATACTAGTGAGATAGTTGTAATTAGTCTTTGTTACTTTGAATTTGCCTCATGACTTGGGCATTTGAACGTCTCTTGATAAGTTTGTTGGCCTTGTAGACTTTCTCTTGTGTAAATTATCCATTTTAAATCCCTTGTCCATTTTTTTCTGTTGTATTGTTTGTTCCCTTGTCAATTTGTAAGTGTACTATATATATTGTAACTATTAATCCTATGTGTTTTCTGCATTTGAAATGATTTTTCAAATTTGTCATTTGCCTTGAATTTTTTATTATATCTTTGCTCATGAAGGAACATTTAAAAATTTTGTGTAGCAAAACTGTCTGTTTTATGGACCTACCATCTTGTTTAAGAAAGACTTTCTTGTTCCTTAGATTTTATATCTTGTATTCTAGATTTTTAATGAAAATATGTAATGTTTCAATATTTTTAAAAATTTTATAAGTCTTGGATAGATCAGGATTTTTAAAAACTTGATTTAAAATGGAGGTACTGTTTAAGTTTTCTCCAGATGGAAGGACAGTTATCATATAACTAGTTAAAACATAATTTAACATTTTCCCACAAAATTTAACTAAGGGTGTTTATTAAAAGTAGCTCCGCTTTTATAGATACAAAATCTCTTCATAGAAAAATTTTTCATTATATTGTCATTCATACCTTCAACACATATTAAGTACCTCCTGTTTTCCTAAAGTTCTGAAAGGAGCATCGGTGTGGGGTAAACACAATTGTCAGATGGCCATTGCTTTTTAGACATATAGCATTCAATTGTGATGGTAGCAGTGGATCCAGAAATCACAAAAGCCTAAAGTCTGCTGATGGATCTGTCACTAAGAGTATGACAGAGTTCTCACACTCAACAGTGCTGGGGTTCAGTTTCCTCTGAAATAAAATGAGGAAGTTAAGCCGAATGATCTCCAAAGGCCTTTCTAGTCCTCAAACATGACAGCAGGCTGTCCAGTCTCTTGCACTATCCAGCTATTTAAAGTTATCTTCTGCCAAAACAAACAAAAGCTCATAGCTGAGAAAGAGAAAGAGAGAAAATATCAACGTGAGTAAATAAATATGAATAAGTGGGTAGACTGAAATCAGCCAGTCTGGGATAAAGGTGAAAGAGAATTGGCGATCAAGCTGTTTGTTGTCATAATTTCCTCATCTCTCCCTACCTCACTAATTGAAGGCTCTAAGTTGTGTTCTTGCTGTGATTGGCACCCCTGCTTTGAGAATTCTCATGGACATCTTTCTTTTCTGAATTATGGTGATGGGACAGGGGTTTTAAGACTCATTTTAATTGAAAAGGTGAATCACTTCATAGCTGAAAACAGATGACAAATTACTTAAGCAAATGGACACCATGACATTTTATAAGTTATTAAATATCCACCTCCCCTGAGCTCTCACGTTTGACCCTCCAAGAGATATTTAAGTTTTAATCACAACATATACAATATGTGTAGCTTAACTAAGTGTTAAAATTGCCATTCTTGATTTAGTATTAATTTGTTAGATTTTTTTGGGTAAAAGCACTGTAATATCAACTTTAATAAAATTAATCAGCACAATAAAAATGATTCATTTTGGTGCATTTTTGTGTTATACAGAAACAAAACTATGAAAAATTATACCACTTGGAAAACAATTTAAAAGATAGTCTGCCTCTTTTAATGTCACAAATTAAATGTATAATCCTTTACAGGTGTAAATTCTTGATAATTTATGTCTAGTATAGACATATTTGGAATTGAGTTAGCTGTTGAAATGAAGGAAGAACTTGTCATGCAAAGGCATTGAAACATCATACAAAAATAAGTTGAACTTTGTATAAATGGAAGTTTGTGGTAATCATATGTTTGAATTAGGAAAACAAACTGAACTAGCCACGTAAAGGAAAGGCTTCCCTGTCATGTAGAGCCATAGAAATCACTGTTTTACTCCCATTTCTATTGTCTGCTATCTCTTTAGCCCAACACCATTGACTCATTCTCTTATCTTGTTCAGTCACTATTTGTAAATGCACAGGCAACAGGTGGTTCATATTAGATCATGTAATCCTTTGAGGGAGAGAATGGATTTCTATTTGAGTTCCATTAGAAATTACCTACCTTATAAAAGATAGCTTTTTTGAAATGCTTGAATTTTTTCCACATATCATACATAGACTTAGTTTTACCTTGCAAAGAAATATTCAAGTCATTTTGATTTGACATGATAGCACACAGAAATGCTGCATTCCTATAGAAACCTTCTCTCAATAATTCACATTATTGATTCTGTTCTTCATAAAGTTTAACTCTCAGTTCTCACAGAGATAAAATTTTGGCTAACACCTGTCCTTGTGATAGCCAACACACTTTAGAATGACACATCAAATCCACACTGAATACCTCATCATTCAGCTTTAGCATGTTCTGAAATTGACAATGCCATGCTGCATTTGTAGGAATATAGTTAATAATGCTTATAACTTGTTGCAAAATGTCTCTTAAAATAGCTTTAGCACAGAGATTTTGCTGATGCAAGACACAATGAAAATAAATGAGAGCATCTGGATCTGTTAATACCTTTTTATCTGTGTAATAAATCATGTTTTCCTGTCATGGAAGATGCCCTATCTCTGTACATACATGCACTATATTTACCAAATTCAGTCCAACTTCACAACATTTGTCTTGAAAGTTGTTGAAGATGCCTATTGCCCATGTTATTTTCACAATAGTGCCCAAAGCGAGTAACTCTTCATAGCAATAAAAATCTTTTGTTATGACCAGAATGAAGTATAAAACCTACACTGAGTCAGTAGTATCAGTTGATTCATCCAAAGCAATTGAATAATGTATATTTTCCTTTTGAAGTATTGCATGAAGTTGCTTTCTTAAGTTGAAGGCTAATTCGTGCTGCTGATCACTTACAGTTTTCCTTGAAAGAGGGCAGGTGTTTGTACTTTTAAATGTTATTGGGGTCTAAGCATCCTACAACTTTGACGATGCATTCTTTTTGTTTGGTTGTCTTTTTTTATAGTAAGTGTCCAACAAATATTTATTTGATTAATTTTTCATACATTATTTTTTTCCTGGTGTATTTTGTTTTGTCTTTCTTCTTTTTCTTTTTCTACTTTTTTTCCCCAAAACAATTCTTCTTCAAAAGGAAATTTCAGGTGAACATTTTCCCCAGTTAGCAAAGATCATTGATGAGCAGAATGATACATGTGAATCATTTGAAGAATATGCAGCTGTTATAGACCTATTAATTGGAGAATAAAAGGAAAGGTTCACTGATTTTGAGAATCATGATATCACCCTCAAAATAGCAATTCAGTCTCACTTAGCAGATATCACCAAGGAACCTAAAGAACTACAGATGGAATTGATTGAGCTCTCAGTAGATGACATTTTAAAGTCATTGTTTGATGCTAAAAAAGATCGAATTGAAATATGGAAAAATGCAGTAGAATACACACACCTTTGGCAACATGCCCCCAAAATGCTTTCTTGTTTTTCAACCACTTATTGCTGTGTGTCTACATTCTTCTACCTAACACAAATCAAGACGCCCTTAAGATCACAAATGACTGATACCCATTTAGAGGATGACCTACAACTGGGGATCTCCATGCTGTAACCAAATATTCAAATGTTTTCCAACAAAAAGCAGACACAGCAAAGTCATTAAAAGGTTAGTTAACTTTAGAATTAACAAGTAGTTTTCCTTTTTTGAAAGTATTAAGTACATAGTAGTTAGATTTTTACAAAATAATGTATATTTTTAAGTATGTGTAAAAAAAAAAAAAAAGAAATTACCTACCTCATAGCTAACTTAAACCTAACTTGGTAGCATTCCCTGTATTCTATTTCATCTTTCAAAATAATATGCTTTCTGTTTTTTCTGTCTGTGTAAAATATACCTTCAACACATTCAGTATAGTGCTATGTACAAAGTAAGTGTTTAATAGGTGTGTCAGCTGCCATTTTAAATTTAGGAGTTAGGTTTTCTAAACTTCATCAAAATGAAGAGTTGTTTCAAGTTTTTACCATAATAGCATATCTACACAGACAAAACATATTTTGAAATGGATAAACTGATACATATGGATGTGGGTGATATTTCTTAATAGCATAACTGGATTATCTCAGGCAGACATCTCAGCCAGACATTTTCTTTGAACTGGATCCTCTTTCCTGTAGCAGAAGAGGACTCCAGCCAACGAAGTTAATTAGTGCCAGATTAAGATGGCCTCAGCAGGTGGTTGGTTCAGACTCACTCTCTCCTCTGTTTGTCAAAGCCTCATGGTTGGAGAAGGGCTTGAGTAGTTTTGTCTTACTGACAGCTGTCAACTGTTAATGGACCATATGCAAAGATGGTAAAGTTGCCATCAACTGTCAATGAACCATATGTATATGGTGAACTGAGTGGCAGATGAATACTTAGAAACAACAAAAGGCCTTCCTTGCTGGACTGGGAGTCAGAACCTTAAAATGATTTTAAGAAAAGGTAGTTAAAAATAGGTTGCTAAAAGTATATCACAATCATCATACCTTTACTCCACTCACCCTTTGTCACTCAGTTTAGGGACCTAATTCAGATATGCCAATGGGAAGATTGCTGTTTTAGATCTTATAAAACCTGACATGGAATGCTAAATACCTGACAGACACCTGGTTTTCAATTTCATTAGTGAAAGGACAATTAATAATAGCAAATTAATCACTCAGCTCATCTGTTTTGTAAAATTAAGTATTATTCAAGGGAAGGACAAGTTTCTGAATTCAGTTACATGGGTAGAAGGAATTAAGTATCAAATTAAGAACATAGGAAGACTTTTTGATAAGACTGTTTGATTCTATAGGATGCCCTTTACATCTATAAGAGTATAATGTTCTATAAGCTGAGACAGGGAAGAAGTAGATACTTAATTTACACAGAGATGATTAAAGATTATATGTAACCTACATACTCTTAAGGTATATAATAATAATAATTGTCAATATAAGTTTCAGATACTTTGCATATGCTATTCATTTCATCCTTATATTATTCTTATGAAGTAGATACTATCATTATCCTTATTTTATAGATGAGGAAACTGAAGCCCAAAGAAATTAAGTAATTTGCCTAAGATTACACAGCTGAGGGTTTTAACTCCAGTCTGGTTCTGGACCCCCTGTTCTTAAAATATACACCACACTGGTATGTTTAGATTAAAAGTGAATTGATTTTGCCCATTTAGACCCTATTTCCAATAATTGGTCCAGCTATTCAAGTGTCATCTATGGAACATGATATATGCTTGCTAAATTGTTATTTGATATAGGAATGATTGAATGAATGAGTAAAATTTATGTGCAAGGGAGGCATCACTGTTGCTTTGATATGCCACAGAGCACAGTTTATTTTTCTGCCAAGATACTGATGAGAGATTAACTTTACTATTTGTAAAATGTGATCAATTACAAGAATACTGCAAAGCTGGTTTGCAAAATCCATAAAGCAACATGGGTTAAGTGTTTTGACCTCAGAATATAAGTTGATATATACATGAAGTTTTGAGTCTGATTCTCTGATTCCAGTTTTGGAAATAAAACATGTGTAAATTTAAGGGAAACACCCATGGATTTATGTGGGAGTTAGTAATTATGACACTAAGTCATCCTGCTTACAGCCAATGTGGGAAAAGATTCAGCACCCAACATCTTCCTCCTTATGGCTTCATCTGTGGCTTTAAGGATCATAACCATGTGTCAAAGTCTAGTGATATCATTAACTTACTTTTCTATAATAAAGCTCTATAGCAGAAAATGTAGGAAAATTTAAATAGAGTTGAAAAGGGAAGATAATTAAAGAAAATAATGTCTTACTGAAATAAAGGTACAATTCACAGCATGTATTAGACATCAAATACCTTTAGGTCAATAAAATAAAGCAGGGCATATTTATCTTTCAGTAACCACTCTATTCTACTTCTGCCTATTATAGGGGAGTTTCATGAGGACCTAATATCTGACTGTGAAATAATGCTCATGGAATAAAGTCTTGGACTTAGAATTTGGAGACTGTGGTGCTGGATTTGCTTTTACTATAGTAACTTGCTTTTGTGATACTTGCTAAGTCATGTAAAAAGTTGGGCTTTAGACATTCCTTCTATGTAACAGTAAGTTTGGACTCCATAATCTCTTCATTTTTGTGTGTGTTGTGTTTCTAATGCCCCAAATTCTATGATCCAGGGCCAATGGGATCTCCAAATATTTAGTTATTAAGTCTTTTTAAGCAAAGACTGTATTCATAAATTATACATAATAGAAAGTTAAATGCAATTATAGAAAATGAAAACAATTGAAAAGTATTTAAAATGTTTGTTACAAAATTACTTTTAAAGGTTATTATGACAATTTCACAGATTGGAAGAACTGTAATCAGTACTCTAAACTTTAAGAAAACTTTCAATTCAACTGACAGATTTTCAAAAGGAAGAAACTCCAATATATCAAGGAACCATTGTCCTTTTCAAGTAATCATTTCCATGGTAGCATTAACAAAAGAAACTTATTTCGAATGCAGTAATCTTATTGTATACTTTTCAGAGAACTGTTGCTTCACTAAATCACTGTTAATGAAAAAAAAGCCAGAGTGCTTTTAACTTGATGTTGAAATATGTTAGATTTTTCCCACTTTTATTATTGATGAAAATAAAGTTATCATAGATACACCATTCAACAATTTAATGACATTCTACATAATTGTTTCCCACTAAACTTGTTTTTTGTACTGTTTTACTTCTGTATTGTGGTTTTCTTACCTGAAATGAAGACTGTAGCCTCAAAAATTCAAAATGGAATTGAGACCTAAACAGTTCTATATAATGGACTCAAAGCTATTTGTTTGATTTTAATTATCTTGATTACATTCTCAGTTCTTATCATCATAAAACTGCCTGAGATTGCAGATTGGTATTGATCATCCTAGAGTCACTTTCTTGTGTCCAGTTCTCTTGCCCTTGTCTCAGACAAGCTAAACTTTGGACACGTATACACAGCTAGGGCCAGTTTTGTTGGTTAACTTTCAGGAAATTAGGAAGATGGAACTTTTAAGACAGCAAGCTAGAAAGTCCTGCTTTCTACCTGTGTGCCCCTGGGCAAGTTACATACCAGATTTTAAGGCCAGTTTCCTCAGTAGGCTTAATGATAATGCCTGCCTCATAAACTTGATGTAAATATTTATGGAGTTAACCAATGGGAAAATGGTTAATCCGCCTGGCATGTAGTAAATGTTCAAAAAATGTTAGCCATGATGCTGATATAGATTTTGTTGATAATGGTGATGGCAGTAAAGAAGATAATATCAGAGAAAATTTTATTGTGCAATCATTGTGGTATCATTCTTAACCTCTCTTGAAAAAGCATGGGTTTCATTGTACAAATACAGATCCTGTAACAACAACAACAACAAAAACTGATAGAGGAGGCTTATGTAGGGGATATGCAGTTTTTTCCTCTAGTCTCTAACTCCCCAAAGAAGGTATGATTTTTAAAATATCAGGGCAACTATCACCCCAAATTTGGTCACAATCTACTAGTAAATCTTACAATCATGGCTAAACAATTGTAGTGCCTTTGTCATCACTGTATTTTCTGTTATTAGCAAACCACAGCTCCCCGATTAATAAGAGCAAACATCAAAATCATCTTATATGTCTGCTCTAAAGCTTCTGCACAGCCAAGGAAACTGTCAAGAGAGCAAACAGACAGCCCACAGAATGGGAGAAACTTTTCGCAAGCTACACATCTGATAAAGGGCTGATAACTAGAATCTATTTAGAACTCAGGAAAATCAGCAAGGAAAAATCAAACAACCCTATCAAAAAGTGGGCAAAGGGCATGTCTTTGACTTTTCACTACAGATTGACATTTGCCTAACCCACCGTGTGTTGAGTGCTATGTCGCAGGCATGAGGCTAAATACTTGCACTCCTACTTTCTCTCTTTGCCATAGTTTTTCATCCGTTAATTGGAGATGGTAATTACATCCGTTAGCAAATCGTGCTATAAAGAGTGGATTTGATCTTGACAGAATGTGTGTGCTCCCCTAAGCACCTGAGTTATTACTAGAATGTTATCCGTCCCCTGGGAAGACCAGGCCAGGTATCGCAAATGTTTTGAAGTCCCTTAA
>CAUYPO010028662.1:0-14143 GCA_963574435.1 Cheirogaleus major
GCGGTGGCTCATGCCTGTAATCCTAGCACTCTGGGAGGCCGAGGCGGGAGGATCATTTGAGCTCAGGAGTTCGAGACCAGCTGAGCAAGAGTGAGACCCTGTCTCTACTTAAAATAGAAAGAAATTAGCTGAAAAAAAAAAGAAAGAAATTAGCTGGACAACTAAAAATATATAGAAAAAATCAGCCAGGCATGGTGGCGCATGCCTGTAGTCCCAGCTACTCGGGAGGCTGAGGCAGGAGGATCGCTTGAGCCCAGGAGTTTGAGGTTGCTGTGAGCTAGGCTGACGCCATGGCACTCTGGTCCGGGCAACAGAGTGAGACTCTGTTTCAAAAAAAGGAATAAAAAAGGAGACATCTCTAGATTTTACTATCATTAAGAAAGGATATTATGTACACCTTTTTATTCAATAAATTTAAAATTTACTTGAAATGGACAAACTCCTAGAAAAGCAAAACTAGCCAAAACCGACCAAGAAGAAATAAAAAGTTTTAATAGTCCTGTATGTATTATGGCATTTGATTTATAATTAAAAACCTTCCCACAAGGAGATCTCCAGGCCCAGATATATATCCATACTGATGAATTCTTCCAAACTTTTAAGGAAAAAATAACACCAATTATATACAAATTATGCAGAGAATAAAAAAGTGGGGATATTTTCCTACTTGTTTGAGAGGCAAAGCATGGCCCTCATACTTGAGCTGGTGAGGACGTTACAGAAAGGGGCCGGACTGTATTTTCCAAAGACACCCCAATATGTTTCCCCCTCCCCCACCCTTCTTCTACAATGGGACCGACACTCTTCTCCCCTTGAGGCGGGAGGAATCTTGTGACTTCCCCGGAAAGCTGTGAAAGGGATGTGATGTGATTATAATCTCAGAGCCAGTTCAGACAGGTTCAACTTTGTCAGTAACAGAAGGGTAAGCTGTTTTTCAGTTGCGACAGACCCCTCGTTTGTAAGTCATGAGCATGTGCGGGTGAGCCAAGCGTGCCCAGTTAGCTACGCGGGAGCCCGCTGCAACAAAAGAGTCACCTGCGTGTGGAACCTCCGTAGTGGGACCGAGGAGTGTGGACCAGATTAAGAAGGGAGAGGAGCCCTGTTTTGTTGCAGGACAGACTTAAGAGCCGACGACCTGGCACCGCCTCTCTGCATGATCCAATCAGACCATGCCTTGTTGCATGTTCTGGTCCCCTCATAGTGACTCTTCCTATAAAACCGGCAACTCCTGGAAGTCACCTGAAATGGTTTAGAAAGAGGAGGGAGTTCCAGGAACTCCCCACCCCTCCCCCCAAAATCTTATGAATAATCCTCCCTCCGCTTAACATAAAAGCAAATGAAAGGTATAAAATAAGACCCTGGACACTCACAAAGGGCGACTCTCCGTTGCTCTGAGACATGCTGCCCTGCCTATGGAGAGCCTTCCTTCTGTTTCTTTGTCCTTCAGTAAACTTGCTTTTGCTTTACTCCGTCCACTTGCTCTTGAATTCTTTCCCGCGTGAAGCCAAGGAAGCCCTTGGCCTGCAGCCTGGACCTGAGTTTTGGGGTCCACTTTCCTGAATCAATTTGAGCAGGGCTGTCCCTGCTCTACCCTGTCTGAATTCCTGACCCACAGAACCCATTAGAGATAAGATCATTGTTGTTTTAAACCAGTATATTTTGGTGCAATTTTTTTGTTGTTGTTGTTCGTTTTTTGTTTTGTTTTTGAGACAGAGTCTCACTCTGTTACCCGGGCTAGAGTGCCGTGGCATCATCATAACTCACTGCAGCCTCGAACTCCTGGGCTCAAGTGATCCTCCTGCCTCAGCCTCCCGAGTAGCTGAGACTATAGGCCTGCGCCACCACAACCGCCTAATTTTTCTACTTTTTTTGTGGAGATGGGGGTCTCGCTCTTGCTCAGGCTGGTCTCAAACTCCCAGCCTCAAGCAGTCCTCCTGCCTCAGCCTCCCAAAGCGCTGGGATTCCAGGTATGAACCACTTCGCCCAGCCACATTCATAATTGTTTAAAATGTTTAGCAATCTAGCAATAGAAGAAGCTTCCTTAATCTAATAAAAAATATTTATAATACCTATAGCAAATATAATACTTAATGACAAAAGATTGAAAACATCCCCCCTGAGATTAGGAACAAGTCAGGAACACACACGATCACTGCATTTGTTCAACATTGGGGTTGTAGCCAACAAAATAAGGTGAGAAGAAAAGTACAAGGATTTGGAAAAAGGAAATAAAACTGTCGGTATATATAGGTTACATTATTGGTTATGATAGACAATCCGAAAGAGTTTGTAGATAATCTGTTAGAACTAATAAACTAAGCAAGCTTACTGGATACAAGGTCAATGCCCAAATCAATTGTATTTCTATATACCATTTACAAATAGCTAGGAAATGAAATTTTTAAAAATAGTTTACAATAACATCACAAACGCAAAGCACCCAAGAATAAATCTAATGAAAAATGTGCAAGACCTCTACACAGAAAAATCAGAATGTTATTGAGAGAAATCAAATGAGATCTTTTGAACAACGGGGAGGTAGATCATATTCGTGGGTGAGAAGACTAAACACTGCGAAGATTTTAATTCTATCCCAACTGATCTGCACGTTAATGCTCTCCCAGTGCAAATCCCAGCAGGCTTTTGTGTATGTGTTTGTAAATTGATAAGCTGATCCTAAAATTTATAAGGAAATGACAAGACTCAATATATTCAAAACAGTCTCAAAAAAAGGAATGCAATCGGAACTCGTATACTGGATTCAAGACTTACTATCGTCAAACCCAAACATTCATTTGAGGGTGACGTGCACAGGTATGAGGTGTGCGGGGGCACGGAGGGTGGCAGCCTCCCGGGGGAGGGGTCTGTGTGACCACCTGAAGACAAGGGACTAGGAAGCGGCAGGTGTGGGGGCAGGCGCTGGGCAGGCGAGAAGGAGTCCCTGCTGCTCTGAGGGCCCTGCATTAAACACTTCGTATGCGCTCTCTCTCTCTCTCTCTCTCTCTGAATCCTCAGTGCAGCTCCGCACGGCATCCCATTTTACAGATCAGTAAGCTGAGGCTCAGAGAGCGGAAGCCACTTGCCCAAACTCATATAAGGCCATGATTCAAGCATAGATCCAACTCTATGACCTGTGCAGAAGAGACTGGCCTGGGCCAGAGCAGAGCCCCAGCAGTGAGCAGGTTGGGGACCATGTGGGCAAGTCTGTGTCCCCGAAAAGTGGAGCACTCCCAGCACGGCAGGCAGGCGTCTCTGGGGCGAGGCTGTCGCTGTCTCTTCCTCCTGGCAGGCCTGGGGCCTCTGTCCCTACGCTGGATCCTGCACAGCCCAGATGGTTTCTGCTTACAAATGACACTGTGTCTGGGGTGGCCTGGGAGGTGGGGGGGGGGGCGCAGGCTGGCTGCGAGAGGCAGTGACAGCCCAGCAGCGGTCCCGAGTGCTGGCGAGGGGACCCACGCCATATGTGCTCTTCAGCTAAACCTCAGCCAATGCTCGAAAATGCAAAATAAAAGTTATTCTCTGCAAGTAGGATGTATTCTTTATTCACCCAGCCAATTCCAGTCATGCCAGGAGAAAGCTGACCCAAATGTTGGCTCCAGACATCTTTCTTCTGCATGCCTCAGGTCACACGGGGGCCCTGGCAGGAAGGCAGCCAGACGGCCCCGGGAATAAAGAGCGGGTGTTGATCTGGGAACGAGGGGGGGCCTGAGCCCAGAAGCCCAGCGGGCAGTGGGGAGTGGAGTCCGCAAGGCAAGGGGGGGTCTACCCCAGGCCACATCTGGCCCGGACGTGTCCCTGGGGAAGCAGGCCTCACTTTCCTCTCCTGTGAGATGCCAACGTCACCTGCCCCACCGGACCACTGGGGGAGGTCCTGGGATCCCCAAGCGTGCAAGATGCTCCCGACGCTGGGCACACGGCAGCGTGCAGGAAACGGTGGCTCTTGGCCTCACCAGCCGGGGAGCGAGGGCTGCCGTGGCTGGGAAGCCCCTTGCCCAGGCCGCGCGGCAAAGGGTTGGTGTCAGGGCCAAGTGTGGGGCCCTGAGCCCTCCAGCCCCCCAGGCCATTCGCTGCTGCACTCCGGGAGCAGAACGAGGAGCCTCTAGGCTGTAGAATCCTCAGGGGACACAGAGATCCCAGACGGCACACAGACTGTTTGGGGAACAGAGCCCTGCCTGGAGCCGCTGGGCTCTCTGTAGTAAACAGCTGCCCCGGTGACGGGGACTGGGGAGAGGGAAGTTCGGCTCTACAGAGAGAGGAGTTTGAATCACAAGCTTCAGTTGTCTGGGTGTTCCCAGACACTGGGAGCAGGAGCCAGCGCTGGGAGGGGCCCCGGCTTCCCGATGTCAGAAGGCCCCACGTGGCCACGTGGCTCTATGGTGATGAGCAAGTGCAAACTCCCTCTGGTCCTCCCACCTAGGGAGCTGTGTGGCCTTGGGTAAGTGTCTCAGCCTCTCTGGGTCGCAGTGTCATTACTATGGTGTGTTCTGTGTAGAATGGTTGAGAGGAGTCTATGAGTTAATATGCGTAAACTGCTTAACACGGAGCCTGGCCCTGCAAATACTACTAATACATATGTGTTAGCTGCTGGCATTATTGTTGTTGTTGTCACTGTGGCTTCCTGGCAATTCGGAGTGTAGGGTGGAGGCGTAGGGGGAGGGTAAGGATTAGGAAGAGGTGGGCCTTGGGGCAGAGGGGGGTCCCCAGCATGTCACTTCCTCTCACCCCCCTTGGATGGGGCGCATGCCAGATGGCCCAGATGACCCGGATGTGGCTCATGCTACAAGGAACATGTGGCTCAGACCCATCCCCTTGCATCCCTCCGGGCCTCCTGGCCAGGCAGGGGTGGTGCTGGTGTTGGAGCAGGGCAGAGACAAAGACAGGGAGAGGCCACTGTCAGATGTGATGTCCCACACCCATGCAGCGGGTGGTCAGAGCAGCTTGACCATAAGAAGGACTATGAGGAATAGTGGTGAGTTCCCCATCAACAAAGGTATGCAAGCCTCGGGGTTGGATGTAGGGGAGAGGCTCCTGGACCACATGGCTCCCACTTCCTGGATGAGCACACAGACATCTGTGCCTCAGTTTCTCTACCTGTAAATGGGATGCTGATAGCAGCCCCAGACCTGTAGAACTGCCGTGAGGACCCAGTGTGCTCCCGTTCGCAAAGGCTGGAGGGGTGCCGGCACGCAGGGACGCCAGCTAGGTCGTCCGTCACACGCTTGGAGGGTCTGGGCAGACGGGGACTTGGACCGCACGCTGTGCCGGGCTCCCTCTCAGCCCTGGAAGCGCGGCGGGCGGCGGGGGAGCGGGTGCCCGGCTCCTTCCGGCTCTCAATTATCACTCCTAGACCGCGGGGCGGCTTTATGGAGTGGAAAAAATCCATTAAGGTTTTTAAAGCAAAGCTCAAGACATAATCACCTCATTGTCAGGGGCTTCTCACGCCGGCTCGGAGCTGCACCTTCCGCAGCTAAGTGGCTGTGTCCCCGTCTCAGATGGCCGCGGCCACGCTCTCAAGGGCTCAGCGGCGACAGGATGTCCTTTCTGGAGTTTGCTGCCACGAGGGACCGGCCTCCCCCGGCTCATCCACCCCCCACCAGAGTAACCTCTGAAAGCAGGTCTGACTCGGTCTCTCTCCTGCCCGAGTCTCCGTGGCTCTCGGCCGGCCGCCGGCTGGGAGCACAGGCCCGGTCAGGCAGCCCCGGCCTAGAAGCCCAGCTCTGTCGCCTGACCTCTCTGAACCCCAGTGTCCCGACTGTAAAAGGGTGCCAAAGTAACAGCCGCCCAGAGGGGTTGCTGGACGATAAATGAAATGAACAGGGAAGAGGCCGGCGTGGTGCCGGCACAGGCCGGGTGCTCTCCCACCCCGCCTTTCCCGCTGGTCACACTTGCGATTCCGTCCCTTCCTTGTCACGCCCCTGTGCCTTTGCAGATGCTGTTCCTCCCCTTCCCACCCGGGCTGACTTTCAAGGTCCAGTTCAGGGTGCCCTCCCCAGGAAGCCTTCCCTGATTGCCTAGCGCAGCCCCGGGCCCCCATCGCAGTACAAAGCGCACAGGGTTGGTGCCAGACGTCGATTCTCCCGCCTCCCTGCAGACCCTGAGCCGTTCCAGGGCCTGCCCCGACACGGGCTCTGGCACGGAGGGGTGTCACTGAGGCCTGATGGATCTGGAATGGCATCTGGAAGCTTCTAACACAGCCGTGAGCACGTCCAAACGCTTGCTGGCCCTCGGGCCTGCCGTGGTCTGGCATTCCAGGCCCTCTGCTCCCTCTACCTGTCCCCCTCCTGCTTTGACTCTGTCTGGGCTCGGGCACCCCTTTCCCACCTCGGGCCTGGGCCCGGGCTGGTCCCTGCTTCTGGACTCCCCCTGCCCCGGCCCCTTCCCTGTCGCCTGCAGACACTCCACTCGGCTGAAAGACCCTCTCAAATGCCACCTCCCCCCCCCCCCAGGAAGCCTCCCACTCCCCTGCCCACGTTCAGAGCTACCCGCCCTCCTGTCAGCTTCCTGGCCCCAGACTCATGCTTCGGCCCCCAGAGCTCTTTGCTGTCTCCGGGAGCAGCCAGGGCGTACTCCGTCCCGGGGGCAAGGGGCAGGCGGAGACAGAGCCTGAAGGCCAGGAGGCTCCTGCGGCTCCCCACGGCAACCCCATGTCCCTGAGCAGAGGCCGAAGGGACTCACTCGGGACCACACACCAGGAGCGGGAGAGCTGGGACTGGACCTGGCTCCGTCCAGCCCTGCAGGCCCCCTGCCCGGGCCCTTTCCTCGAGCTCCAGCTGCTCTCCCCAGCCCCAGCACCCTTGGCCACAGTCGGTGGGCAGGCGGGGTGGGGAGAGGAGCCTCGGAGGCTCTGGGGAGCGATGAGGTGCAATTGCCTTGAATAACGGGGTGGGGTGCAGCCGGCCCCACCGGCCTTGTCCCCGGTGTTCACGCACGGGTGACTCCCTGGGCTCCCGGCCGGCATGTTGAGAAAGAGCATCAAAACCCCTGGTTTCTGCTAAGTTCCCGCCAGGGAGAGTTTCGCTGGGGGGTCAGGGATGAAGCAGGCAGAAAGCCAGGGAGGAACCTTCCAGAAGCCTGGGGTTGGCCAATAGCTGGGTTTGAGGAAGAGCCTGGAGGTCTGAGTGGCCGGATCCTGGCTGCGGCTAGGGTGGTGCAGGGGTGTGGGAGGGGTCACGAGATAAAGAGAGGGGCCAACTGTTTGTCCCTGTGGGCTGGAGGCTGCCAGAGCCGCTCAGGGAGGATCATTGCAGGATTCCGAAGACACCGTGCCCCTGAGCGAGGGAGGCAGGGAGCCAGCCAGGAGGGGCTTCGGAACCAGGTAAGTGAGTTGCAGGAGGGGTGGCCTGGACAGGGCGGCGGGCCGTGGGGACACGTGGAAGTACTCGGGACACGCCCTGACAGGGCCACAGGACTGGCTGATGGGTTGGACACGGAGGTAGAGGCGGGGCAGTGGCACCACCCTCCAGGAGGGGGAGGACCGGGGAGGTGGGGGAGGGGAGCCAGGGGCCAGCTGACTTTGTTAAATGTCCCCTGGGATGGCCAGGGCTTCCAACAAACAGGAGGCCCCTGCCACGGGGGACAGGCCAGCTGTCCCCAGCCTCGGAGGAGCATCTGGGCCCCGCTGTTCCGGCAGCTCCTGAGCCGAAGACGGGGACTCCAAATAGCGTCCGGCTCCCAGGCCAGCACCCCTTGGCCCCCTTGGAGCCCCGCTCCCACCCCGGGCACCACGGGCACAGCACCGTCCCTGTCTGATTTCCTGTCTGTCACAGGGACACTGTGGCGTCTGTCCGCCCAGCAGCTCACAAGCACGTGAGGACTAAGTGGGTCACGGAAGGACGAGGGCTGTGCAGACAAGAACGTGTCGCACAGACACGCTTGATTAAGGATCGAGCAGTTGCAACATCTGGGATTTCTAATGGCTCCTGCTTCCCCGGGCGGAGCCCCTCGAGACTGCGGTGAGGGGCTTGGCAGGGTGGGCCCGCGGCGGCTCCCGCAGAAGGTGCACCGTGCGTGCAGGTGTGTCTGTGCAGGCGCGTGTTCCACCTGCAGACTCTCGTGGCGTGTGTGGCGCGTGTGGTGTGTGGCGTGTGGTATGTGGCATGTGTGGTATGTGTGGTGTGTATGTGGCGTGTGGTATGTGGCGCGTGTGTGGTGTGTATGTGGCGTGTGTGGTATGTGGCATGTGTGGAGTGTGTGGTATGTGACGTGTGTGGTGTGTGGCGTGTGTAGTGTGTTGCATGTGGTGTGTGGTGTGTGGCGTGTGGTGTGTGGTATGTGGCGTGTGTGGTGTGTGGCGTGTGTGGTGTGTTGCATGTGGCGTGTGGTGCGTGGTGTGCTGTATGTGGAGGTGCATGTGACACGTGGTGTGTGGCGTGTGTGGTGTGTGGCGTGTGGCGTGTTGCATGTGGCGTGTGGCGTGTGTGGTGCGCTGTATGTGGAGGTGCATGTGACACGTGGTGGGTGAGGTGCGTGGTGTGTGGTATGTGGCGTGTGTGGTGTGTGGCGCGTGGTGTGTGGCGTGTGTGGCGCGTGGTGTGCTGTATGTGGAGGTGCGTGTGACACGTGGTGGGTGAGGTGTGTGGTGTGTGGTATGTGGCATGTGTGGTGTGTGGCGCGTGGCATGTGGCGTGTGTGGTGCGTGGTGTGCTGTATGTGGAGGTGTGTGTGACACGTGGTGGGTGAGGTGTGTGGGGAGTGTGGGCGGAGGTGGGGACGCAGCGGGCGTCGGGGGCGGAGTGAGCCTGGGGACTGAGCTGCCGCCCAGGGTCCCAGCGCCCCGGCGGTGCGGCCGGCTCTGCCTCCCCAGCACTCGGGGCTCCAGCGCGGCGCTCAGCTGTGGAGCCGCCAGCAGCCCCTCCGCCAGGCTGGCCGCGCCTGTCGCCCGAGCCCGCCCGAGTCCCTCTCCACCCTGCGCCGCAGCCTCCTCCCGACACACGCCTGGGCGCGTCAGCCCCGTGACCCCACCGGCGCCGTCCCTGGTCCTCAGGACGAGCACCCACATCCTCCAGGGACCCAGGGCATCGCCCAGGCCAGGGCTCTCCCGAAGTAAACAGGAAGCTCACGGGAGCCCGGACACGCGGTCCCCTACCCTATAAGGCCTGGGGGGGACCGGCCGCTGCCCGCCTCTCCAGCCACGTCGCACGCCCCGCCCCACGCCATCTCCCATCTCTGCGTCACAGCACGTTGGGCTCCCCCCCCACAGCAGGCCTGCGCACGCTGCTCCTTCCATCTGGAATGTTCTTCCTCCTGCTTCCTCTTGTCTCCTCCTGGTTAACGCCTGTCTGTCCTTTAGCTCCTCCCTCGGAGAGGCCTCGCCCCTCCCTGGGGGCTCAGAGGAGTCACCCACCTTGTGACGCTCACCCCCTCCGGTAGCTAATGTCCGTCTCCTGCCCTGGGCCCCGTGTCCCGGGACACAGGCCTGTCTAGGGCACTGACATCTTCCTGGGCAAGGCATGGTACACAGTAGGTGCTTAATAAATATTTCTTAAACCACCCAGTGAGGCAGATCCTATTATATTCCCGTTAGTGGGATGCACCTGAGCCCAGAGGAGGAGAGGTTTGAACCTTTACCTGTCCCACTCCAGAGCCTGCGCCCCGCACCGCTGGGCATGTGCTCCCCGAGATAAGATGTTCCCCGTGCCAGGGCCTCCTCGGGCAGGCGTCCCCCCTCTCCCACCCTGTCCCCAACCCCATCATTCTCTCCTGCCCTTGTCTCTCCCCAGGGCCCACCCACCAGGAACAGCCCCAGACTCTGTAGTTCCCGCAAGGAACGATTTTTCACAAAGTGCACTTCGAACCTCAGACTTCTCACGATTCTGATTCCCACCATGACCCGAGGCTCGGTGTCAGATGCCTCCGGCACCTTCTGGAAGAATGGCTTTGTACAAACAGCGTGGCTGCGGGGGCCCAGTTTTAGATGCGCTGCAAGGTTCCTGTCCCAGTGAGGAGGGACATCCTTCCCGAGCAGCAGCCCGAGGCAGAAGCACAGTGAGCGGGGGAGAGCCGGCTGCCCTATTTTCTGGTCCGAGGATTTATACGCGGGAATGGGGCCGGCTCTGGGCTGGGAGCCCTGCGGCCAGGGCCAACCCTGCCTCAGTGGAGCCAGAAGACAACACCCCTCGGAGGTCCAGGCCAGCCCTGCTTTCCACTTGCTCGTCAGAAATGAGCCCCGGGTCTTCCCACCCCACCTGTGTGCCCCACTCCGCTTCCGCATCCACAGAAGCGACCGTTTGCACCAGGACCAGCATCTCCATGTTCCTCTCCGGTCTCCGGGATAAGGATCCCGTCCTTCCCCCACCAGCCTGCACTTTGCTCCATTCGTTGTTCCCATGGTCCTGTCCGCACTGCAGTGTGTCTCGGTTAGGTTTGGACGTACGGTCCTCTTTACTGCTGTGGTCGCCATAACCTGCCCCCCCAACGATGTCCCTGCCCGAATCCCAGGACCTGTGAAAGTCTCGTCTTCCACGGCAAAGGGACTTTGCAGCTCTGATCAAGGGCAGGAAGCTTGGGACAGGGAGGTTGCCCCGGGCTGTCTGGGCGGCCCAGCGTAACCACGTGGTCCTCAGAAGCAGGGACCCATGTCTGGCTGACCGGAGAGATGACATGGGAGGAGGAGGACACAGGAAGGACTTGACCTCCAGCAAAATTTCAGGACCCTCTGAACTTGGTATGCCAACGGGGAGGTTAAGCCCTGGAGACTGAGTCACGTATTGATAACACGTTTGCAGTCCTGCCTCTTGGATCACAGATGGCCTCGTCCCCATCGTCCTTCTTCAGTAAATGACCAGGGGGAACCAGAGAACAGACCTCTCCCTCCCCCTTCCAATCACTGACTTTATCATAGATTGTCTGCCTTCTCCACTGTCCTGCGCCTAACTCAGACCAGATGGCACGAAAGACCCGGTGATGGTTCCATGTTCAGCGTGGAATGTTAAATATACCTTTCCCCAAAGAATACCTCGACTAATCAGATCTTTGTAACTGCGTGTTAAGCCTCCTACAGAAAGATGTTGACATTCTGTTAACTTCCCTAGACTTTGTCTATATAAAAGATCCCAAATGTCTACACTGCGGAATGCTGACTCTATTCTTTGTAATTGGTGCTTTCCGAGTGGCCGTCCTCAAACTTTACACCCGAATAAATCCTCTTCAAACTAGATTCTGACCCTGTTGATTATTGTAGGTTGACACTGGCTTTGGAGACGGAGGAAGGGGTCGGTCATGAGTCCAGGATGTGGGGCCCTCCGCCCCCAAGGCTGGCAATGGCCCCCAGCGGATGGCCAGCAAGGAAGCTCAGTCCTGTCACACCAAGAGCTGGGCTCTGCTGACACCCCTGAGCGGGAGGCGCTCCTCCCCTAGGACATCCAGAAAGGTCCTGCCCACACCTTGATGCCAGCGAGACCCATGTTGGACTCCTGACCTACAGAATGGAAAGACGACAGACAGTGCTGTTTGAACCTCTGAGTCCGTGGCCATCGGTCTTGCAGCAACAGAAAACTAAGGCACCACTAAGTCCCCCAGCCTAGGAAGGCGGCGGCCCCAGAGCTGGGTCTTGATTCTCATTTGCTGACTGGCTGGTGACGCCCCCAGACAGAGAGCTAAGGAAGTATGCTGGAGCCCCCTGCCCCCCGCCCGCCAGTAAGTGTAGAGGTGGGACTCAAGCTCACTCCCTCCTGGCAGATGGTTTGCACCCCCAGGGGTGGTGGGGGCAGGGGCAGCGGGGCCAGGGAAGGGTGGGCAACTGGGCTCCACGTCAGCAGCGTCTTGTGGCCGTGGGGTGCAGAAGGGGTGCAGAAGGCAGGTAGCCCGGTGCCCCGGAGGTCTCCCCCCGAGTGGGCGTGCTGCAGGGAGAGGCTGCTGCTGGCCTCACGCCTTCCGTCCAGTGGCCGCCCTGGGCAGTGGAGCCCCCTGTGCAGGGTGGACAGAGACAGGGGAGCCCAGGGAGTGGAGGGGCTGTGGCTTGCACCTCTGGGCGTCTCTGCCCACCCTCGATGGCAGGAGTCAGTGACAGTTCACTGCGCACCTGCACCTGCCATGAGCCAGGCCCTGGGGCCATGGAAGTGGGAGGGTCAGGCGGTCTTTTGAGAAATTCTAGGCCCTGGGGTGAGGGGCAGACACAGAAGCACAAGTGAGTTGACTGATCAGGTGAGCTCCAGGGGCACAGGGCCCGATGGAGGTGGGGGTGGGAGGGGGCCTGGGAGGCTCTTCCCGGGGAAGCCAAGGCGGGAGCCTCGGCAAGCAGGGGCTGGCCCCGGGATGCGGGAGGGAGGGAGGGAGGGTGTTGCAGGGGGAAGGGCGGCGTGGACAGAGGCGTGGAGGCTGTGCCAAGTGAAGGGCTGGAGCCGGGGCCCAGGACCCCACGGAGGGGGGGTGCAGAGGTCAGTGGGGGGGGGTCTGGGGAGCTGCCGTGGATAACAGGGGGCCATGGAAGAGCCTTCAGCAGGGGGTGACATGGGCAGATTTGCGTCCTGGCAAGTTCTGCCCAGCACCTGTGAGGTCACCTGCACCCGGGCATCCAGCAGGTGCCATCCACCAGAGCAGCCTGGCCTGCCCTTCCCAGAAGCACGGGGAGGCGACGGGACTGACCAGAGCCGCCCGCCCCTCCCGTCTGCAGCAGCCCAGGCAGGGGCCGAGCCGCCGCCTGGACCAATGGCCCTTCCTGGCCGCGGCTCTCCCCACAAGCCGTTGGAAAGTGTTCTTGGTAGAAAACGGAGCATTCAAAGGAGGAATTCAAACACGGTCCATCCTCCCCTTGCCGGATCAGCCGCTGGGAGCATGATGATTTTCATTAATACCCTCAGCCTTCCGCAGGCCTGATTGTAATTACTCTCCAGCCCACGCTCCCTTCTGAGGACCGGCGCTGAGTGGAATCTACATTAATCACATCAACTGATCACATCCAAACGCTGATGGCCTGAACTCAGAGCCGCGGCCAATGAGAGAGGCCAGAGGGGGTGGCCGGGCGCCCTCTCCGCGGGCAGGACATCCATATGGATGGAGGAATGATGAATACTAATGCGGCCGTCATGGGCTGCCTTCCGCAGCCGCCTCCGCGCTCGGGGCCTGCTCTCATTCGTCACCTGCGAGGCCCTCACAAAGCTCCTGGTGGTGGGAATATTGTTTGCATTTTTCATGAGCAAGAGCCTAGGCTCAGAGAGGTCGTGTGACTTCCTGAAGGTCACACAGCCTGGCCCCCAGCCCCACGTGTGGTCCCTTCCTCTCCTCCACCTTCCCACTGCATCCCAGCAACTTCTGCTGTTCCCCAAACAAGCTCTGCTCCTGGGCCCCTGCCCAGCCTGCCAGGCTACCTGGAAGACCCCTGTCCCGGGGAAAAATGCTTCTGGTGACTCCAGGCAGGTCCTCTTCCCTTTCTGTGTCTCAAGCACCTGGTTCCGATGGCGTCAGGTGCAGGTAACCAGTCTGAGCTCCTTAGAGCCTTCCCACTGGCCAGCTATAGGTCGGCAGGTGGAGCGGAGGCCCCATGGCAGCTCCGCCGCTTACCCGGCTGCCTCGGGCTGGGTGTTCACCCAGCTGCACCTCGGTTTCCTCCTCCGTAAGGTGGGGTGATGAGAGTGCCTGCCCCGCAGGGGCGCAGCAAGGCACTTGGCTCAGGAGCTTGGCAGGCACCTGGCTGGGCTGGGTGGCACTTTCCTGTCTCACCCGCAGGTCCCTCTGGAGGATCTAGCTGCGCCCCCTCATCAGACCTCAGGCAGGACCCTGAGGACAGGGGCTGGTTCTCTCTTCATCCACAAGGCATTTCCGGAGCCCGGGCACCAGCTCAGAGAGCAGAGCGGGTGCGTGGCTCTGGCCCAAGGCACATGCTTTGAGGGTCTCCGTACTGCGGCGGGGCCTGGTGCACAGCAGGGCCTCAGGGGTACATGCTGAGCTGCATGACATGTCACACCGACGGGAGGGGTCAGGAGGCTGCCCAGACCCCTTGTGTGGAGCTTGGAGAGCAGGGCGCCAACCCTGCCCCAGCAGCCAACACCTCCCAGCTGGGCCCGGGGCTGCCGGCATGGCAGATGGGCAAGGATGCAGGTGACAGGCCAAGCTCCAGCTGCTGCCCCGGAGGAGAGAAATAAGTAAGTCAAGTCACCCCTGCCCCACTCCCCTGAAGGAGTGGGCGAGCCACGCATGCCTGAGAGCC
>CAUYPO010028667.1:0-29445 GCA_963574435.1 Cheirogaleus major
CTTCTGCCTCAGCCTCCTGAGTAGCTGGGACTACAGGCATGCGCCACCATGCCCAGCTAATTTTTTTTCCTATATATTTTTTAGTTGGCCAATTAATTTATTTCTATTTTTTTAGTAGAGACGGGGTCTCACTCTTGATCAGGCTGGTTTTGAACTCATGACCTTGAGCGATCCGCCCGCCTCGGTCTCCCAGAGTGCTAGGATTACAGGCGTGAGCCACCGCACCCGGCCCACAGTATCTTTCTGATACATCTCTTCTACTCTAATTTGGCCCTCTTCCAATATATCCTCTTCACTATGCCAAAATAACTGTCAAAAAAATGTAAATCTTATTAAGTCTGCTATTTTATTTAAAGGTCTCATGATTACCAGGTTAAAGTTAAAACTCCTTTATTTAGTACAAAATAACTTTTATCATCCAGGCATTTGACAAGCATGCTTTTATCACTTAGCCACACCTGACACAAACTACTTTGTCTTCTTCCTAACCTCTCCATTTCCCAAATCTACTGGACCTAGAAGTTAATGGAACTACCAGTGTCCTGGAGAAGGCAATAACGTAAGTGCTTATTGCAACCCCATTCCTTTTCCACCAACTCTATACATGTATCAGTTCTTACAGTGATCTTTGCAGAGGCAACAAATTGTTTTACTATTTAAGGCCATACCTTATCTGGTACTAAGATATGTGATCCACTGGGTAAGAGACATGCTTTCATATATTAAGGTCTGTATTATCAAGCAGCTGTTGTAAAAAAATTTAATAAAGATTTATCCAGATAGAAAAGAAAGCTGCAATACAATGGTGGTATAGAAGTAGACAACTGGACACAGATCTCAAATTCCATCTCAATCCAAGACCAAACAGGTGTAAATGTTAGTTCAGAATCTACATTTGGATTTAGTTACCAAAAATTCCCTTAAATAACTACACCAAACAATTAATATTTGCCAAATTATCAATATGACCATACACTATCATTTAGTTACCAAAAGTTCCCTTAAAAAACTACCCCAAACTATTTGCCAAATTATCAGTATGATTATACACTGTCAGTGAAGCTTAAAACAAATTTAGGTATGCCCAATCATGATTCAGGAAAATTGTGAAATATGATCCAAAGTACTAGCAATATGTATCTGGTAGGAATGCTTCACTGTCTGCAGAAATATCATTCTCGGGGCATTAATCTGTGAAGAGCTACCAAAATTTCTATGAAACTAAAAATATATATCTATTTTGAATAAGTTGAATCTCATTTTCACTTTTTAACTAAAGGTTTCAAATACCACTAGAATAAAAGAAAGAATGAAAAAAACCTTGTGATTAAAGAAAGAAGAAGGATGTTGAGTAAGAAGCAGAGACAAGGCAAACATACATGGCCTGGTGGTGCTTGCATTGGTCGTTTCAAGTCATTGCGTCCTCTACAGGCTCTGATCACAGTTTTGTGACGATGCAAATGTATTTCAGCTTCTAACTGGTTCCAAAGCTTATCATGAGCAGGTCCCTTCATATCTCGTCCTAGTAACTGTATTTGTTGGACCCTTCATATTGAGAAAAGAGTTCAGTTAGTTGGTTGCTCATTATGCTTACTATAGAGAGAATTTAGCAGAATTACTGAACATAAGTAGCTTTTGCATAAATCTCAAATTAGTCATAAAATCAATACTCAGGAACTTCCTGATGTCTCTCATATTTAAAAAGATACAGGATCACAGGGGAAGGCAAAATGGCTGACAAGAGACAGTGGTTGCCAAATTGTCTCAGAAAGAGAAAAAGTTTTAGTTGGAAAAAAACAAAGCTCAGGTGTAATTCTAAAGGAAACGTGCTAAAACTTACTGGAGATACCATGGGAAGAAGTTGTGGAGCAGAACAAGGAGAAAGATTTCACTACAAATCAATCCCTGAGAGGCTTGAAGTCCGGTGAAAAGGCTGCTGCTGATGTCTTGGAGGCTCCAGGCTTGGGGTGGACACTGTGCCCAACAATTCACAGTGGAGCTGTGTGAGGCCACCCATGCCCAGCACCGGCCCCAACCCTGAGCCCTGAGCAAGCGACACCACTGCCGCCTTGCGCTGCCAGTTCCAGGACACACCACCACCACCAGGAAGGCAGCCAGTGCCAAGCAAGTGGCCAGTGCACCTCTCCACCCAGGGAAAGTCCCCCTGTGGCCGCTGGCAGGAGTTGATGCAGGGTCCGGCTGCCACCAGTGGAAGAGTGAATCCTGAAGCCGCCATCAGAAGGAGACCTCAAGAGAAGCTTGGTACCCATGGGCTCAAAGGGAAAGATACCAGTTGAAAGAGAGTGGTTTTAGGTTTACAAAAAAAATTGATTCAAAAAGTACAGAGGAAGACAGCGGACTAGAAGCAGCCCGTGAGCATGCCACTCTCAAGGAAAGCAATGTAAACTGCAGGCAGATGCCTACCTATGAACTCTTCTCTGAAAGGATACTGTGAAATCACAGAGAAGCAACGTGGGACACTTGGAGTGAAGGAGAAGGTGACAGGGAGATACATTTGACAAGACTGAAGGTAACTGTGGGGAGGCTTCCATATGCGTGGAAGACGAGGAGGACAGAGCGCTGGGGTGCTACGCTCACCCTGCAGGCACTGTGCCCAAGTTGTGAGAGGGCTCCCTCCTATGCCACAGGACTCTGACTGGACAGACGGGGACCTGCCTGAGTCTGTGCAGAGTAACTGCACCAGACAACCAGGCACGGTGGAGATCAGGCGGCAGCTGATCCCAGGTTTCTGCAGTTGAAGCCATCCTGTGCTCTTAGATGCACAGCGCCAGGTCAGCACAAGACTCAGCTTTGCGGCAGTGGCCTACACACAGCCCCCACGGGGTGAGGAGGAAGCAGACTAAAGCCGCGTATGAGCTGTATCCTGTGACTGGAAGCCCAGCGCCCTCCCCTACAGTGCGATGGGGGATCTGAGCATGGGAGTTGACTGGGGTGCTATGGGCTCTGACCTAAGAGGTTTTGGGCGACGGCTTTGGCGGCTACTGGGGGGCAGGGTGGGGAGAATGCCATGGTCCCTGGGCTGCTGGAACCGACTCTGGCCTGCATGACCTGGCATCCACCAGGTCCCTGAGCCTGTGGAATAGGCTGCCACCTGCTTAGCCCTGACTCTGAGGCCCTGCTGAGAAGCCCCGCTTCTGACTCCTCGCCAGTCCTGGCTCTGAGGTCCTCATGCTGGAGGCCAAGGCTCTGCCCCTGTGGCTCCAGAGCTCCCAGCAGGCCTGAGATACTGCTGAGATTCCAGTGCTGCACCTGTACCCCAAGACCACTGCCACAGGGATGGCGGAACCGCTCCAAGGCCCAGTGCCCCACCAGGGACACCCCAGCCTCCAGCAGCCAATACACTGGGACCTGGTTAGAGCAAATGCCCACAGCCCGGGAACCCATGACCACTGCCTAGATAGCCTCACCCAGCTGCCACTCTCACTTCTATGGGTGACCTTGGGTAGAGCAATCCTCCAACCCACCATTCGATCCAGCAATCCCACTACTGGGTATTTACCCAAGGGAAGTCATTTTATCAAAAACACACCTACACTCTAGTGTTTACTGCAGCAGAATTCACAATCGCTAAGATGTAGAATCAACCCAAGGGCCCATCAATTCACGAGTAGATTAACAAAATGTGGTATATGTATACCATGGAGTACTACTCAGCCACAAAAAGGATGAATTAATGCCTTTTGCAGCAATTTAGAAGGCACTGGAGACTACTATCTTAACACCTTTCGTACCGCATAGAAATCGCTAAGACATACGCCAGGGACCACACGTTTTTGGGCAAACTGCACGTTATTTAAATTATTATAACTACAGTAAAAAACGAGAAAACTTGTTAGAGGTCCTTAACAGATGACGCACGAAACAGGAGAAAACTCGTGAGCGGTCCTTAAGGTGTTAAGTGAACTATCTCAAGAATAGAGAAACAAACACTACATGTATTTCCTAATAAACTGGAACTAACTGATGGGTACAAGTGTATAAAGGGAAGTAAAAGTCACTGGATATCACGTGAGGGAGTGGGGAGAAGGGAGGGTCAAAAACCCACCTAACGGGTACAGTGAACACTATTTGGGTGATGGGCACCTTTATAGCTGCAACTCAAGCCATGTAACAAAAACATTTGTGACCTCCTTAATATGTTGAAATAACATATAAATAAAGAAATAGATAAGAAAACTCTGAAAAGACAGGTATATTCAAGGGAAAACCAGTTTTAAAAAGAGGAATGAATGAGAACTCCTTTAGTCATATACTAAATTCAAATACATCTAAAAAATAACTTATGAGTTAATATCAATTAATGTGTGTTATCTGTCTTGATATAACCCAAGTAACTAATCAAACTCAGATATTATTAAATATTAGCTTTTGGATAAGATTAAATGTATAAAAACATGTCTTTTTTTTTTTGGAGACAGAGTCTCAATCTGTTGCCCGGGCTAGAGTACTATGGTGTCAGCCTAGCTTACAGCAACCTCAAACTCCTGAGCTCAAGCAATCCTTCTGCCTCAGCCTCCCGAGTAGCTGGGACTATAGGCACGTGCCACCGCACTCGGCTAATTTTTTCTATTTTCAGTTGTTTGGCTAATTTCTTTCTATTTACAGTAGAGACGGGGTCTTGCTCTTGCTCAGGCTGGTCTCGAACTCCTGAGCTCAAGCAATCCTCCCGCCTCGGCCTCCCAAAGTACTAAGATTTACAGGCGTGAGCCTCCGCGCCCAGCCCATGTTCTTAATGTGACATTAAAAGAATAAGCAAAAAATGATTTAGTACTAATAATAAATGACCAAAATTTGTTAATAATTTACTTAACAAAATCAAGGCAAGCAGAATTGTGTATTATTCTGATAAAATCACTGTCATTAACTTGATTTCAACATGTTTTTTTCAGGGGCAAGAAAGATTGGATTTCAGTGATCCAAAATTTAAAAATTCCTTATGAAAGTTCTGCTGTACCTGTGAACATCATCTGTTATGATATCAAGGCCAGAAAAAGCTGAAAAGTGCTGCTCTACAGAGTTGTTAGCATTTCACAGTAAGTTATTATCAGTGTTTGTGTTTTGTGTGTGTGGTGTAAACTACACTTATTCATTATGGGTAAATAAATCTGCAATATATAATACTGTCAATATTAATTTAACAATAGCAAGCTATAACAACTGTGAAATAATTCCGAGAATAAAGATTACAGTTTCACTTACCACAAGAGGTTAAGAGTCAGCCTCATTAATTATTCAATTTGTCACCTAAAAGTACAAGCATACCCATTTTTTACATACCTTCCTGCCAGTTCCTTATCCAAGTACTTGGCAGCCAGTCTTGCCCCATACACTTCAGCCTGGAGAACAGCTATATGTCTACGAAGGGCCTCATTCTCTTTTCTCAACAATTTCACTTCAGCTTCAAGTTGAGCTTCTTTCATTTTTTCTTTTTTGTTTGCTTCAAGCTCTCTTTCCTATTGTAATTTTTTAAAAAACATAATTTAATGAAAATACTTTTAAGACTCTTTAGCAGTAGACCATGTTCCTTAAAATACACAGGAACACATGGTCTATAATACCCACAACGAAAGCATATAATAAAAATTGCCACTTCATTTCTATAAAATGGAACACAAAGGTTTGGATCTAGTTCTTTTTCACTAGTTCTATAACATCTTGAAACCACTTCTGGATAATTGCATGCTGGGGGCACTTTAATATCGAGGATAGTAAGAGAATTAGTCTTTTCTAAGCTCACGTTATCACCTATTAATAGGAGTAGCTTCAATGGACAGTTGAATCAGCTATTTACTTTCTAAAAATGACTTAAGAAACTAGACTAATATAAAAATAATCATTCTGGTGGTTGTTCCCAAATATTTAATTAATGCAACAATTCTATAAAGCAAGTTGAAACCATTCAGTTATACAGAGATATATTTTATAGCTAATTTATCTTGGAGGCCTACAAGAAACTTACGATAGTTAAATGAAAAGAAACATTTTAATTTTTTAAAAAACATTTTATAGTCATGGAGAATTGCTGGTAACAACTCCATTAAAATATTTACACCTTAAAAATTTTCTATAGATAAGCATAAGCATATCTATGGTGTAGATTATCAATAAACTTTGGGATCTAGCTCATCTGTTTGTCTGTATGTTAAAATGGACGTGGAGCTGTTTTCTGAGGAAAACACTAGGCATCCATTTTTAGTTCTCATAAAAATGCCATCCTATGCTCTACTTGATAGAGCATATATGTGAATCTAAAGGTGTCACCTAGAGACTATGATCTCAAGATCCTCACCATCAAATTTTTATCACATGTTGATATGTGAGAAATTAATGTTCAATTTACCTTAAAAGTATAAAGTATAGTCTGTTCCTATAGATCAAGCATTACACATGTAAATCCGTTCAGGATCCAAGCACACAACAGATAGGCAGGTATGAGACAAAGTTGAGTACAAAATGAAAGGTACAAAATCCTGCCCAAAGGCAGGCAAATTCAAAATCAGATAAACACACAAACTATGTGGCCAAATAAAATCCTTCTGAGAGTTGATTAAAGGACCCATTCGCTATTTTAAGTGTTACTTCTGGATAAAGAAAACCATCCAAACACTGCAACTTGCATTTATCCTTAGCAGAACTGCTTTTACTGACTTAATGATTTAAAGAATCCACAAATTCTATAAAAATACGGTTATATTTGTTCAAAGATGTGGAAGAAATTATTCACTCACTATATCACCATGTCCCCTTTATGAGGACTTAAAAATCTACCTTAGCACCAGGAAAAATAGTTTCTCTTGAGAAAATGGAAAATAGCATTGTTTCTATCATATGGGCACTGATTAAGTAATTATTTTCCTTTTTATTCTGGATACTGAGAAGCTAAGAAACAAATTTTAGCAATTCCTGGAATATATATTTTGTACTAACTTAACTGCTTTGGTCTACTGTTACTGAATATGTATACATATACACATACACATATACACACACACAAGCTAAAACTAATGACAACCATTAAATGCTAGATATATTTATTATTTATTTGATTAAAAATATTTGTTATGTATGTGACAAACAGAAGTAAGATTAGCAGGCCTTTTCAACTTCTGTAAAAAAATATAACCATTAGAACAGAATTTCTAGATATTGTTTTTAAAGGATTTAAAAAATGAATAATCTAGAATCCTCCTTTTACAAAAACTCTGGAATTATTAAAATCTTGATTTGTTTCATAATCTATTTCCTAAAAGGGCAGATATCAATTCCAAAAAGAAACCACAGTTTGGATAACACAAACAAAATTTTTTCTGAGACAGAGTCTCACTCTGTTGCCCAGGTAGAGTGCAGTGGAATGATCATAGCTCACTGCAACCTCAAACTCCTGGGCTCAAGCTGATCCTTCTGCCTCAGCCTCTCAAGTAGTTGGGACTACAGGCCCGCACCACCGTGACCAGCTAATTTTTCCTATTTTTAGTAGAGACAGGGTCTCACTCATGCTCAGGCTGTGGTCTCAAACACCTGGACTCAAGCAATCCTCCAACCTTGGCCTCTTGGAGTGCCAGGATAACAGGCGTGAGCTACCATGCTTAGCCACAAAAATGTTTTTTAATGACATTTATTGATGTTGATACAGTTTCTAGAAAAGTGTTCCTGGAAGACCAAGATTTCTTTGCTTTATGGGCTAAATAAACTTTATGTTGAAGATTATCTATTTTCAATTACTTTAATGAGCTATCTACACTATATTAATGAAATCCGAGAAACATATTAAGCTACTACTTAGAGATTTTTTTTTTTATGAATCTGACAAACTCAGGTCTGAAATTAACAGATGTACATAATAATAGAATTAAGAAAACTGAAGTTACTCATCTCTAGATTTAAGGAAAAAAATACGTTTTGTTTTTTAGTTAACCTGTTTGTTATTAGGTAACAACCAAGAGGTTCATTTTTTATTTAGATATCCAAAGAGTATATTTTCAAAAGAAGTAAAGCCATAAGACAATTCCAAACCTGATTAGGTTTGGGTAGTAGGGAAAAATATTAAGAATTTTTAGAATTTTTATTTTCTAAAATAACTTATGGTAAAGCATTTCAAAATTAGGTTGTTTCAAAGGCCACACAACTATTCTTAAGACTGTTGAAAAGTTGAAGCACATGTTGTGGATGAAGAAGAAATCAACATGCAAATTCTTTTTCTGGGAATAATTTCAAATAGATACTTAAGGGGTTAAAAATCAGGCCTGCTTAATATATCTTCAATGCCCTTAAGTGGGAAAACCAATTGCTCCTTTGAAGTAGTTTAAGAATAGTGGCTAGAATCACAAACAAAAGAAAAATGTTTAATAACATGCAGTGATAAAAGGGTAATGGGCCAGCCACTGATCTTTTCAAATATTTGAGCATTAAAAAATTGCCATCATTGACACCATTTTCAAATACAAAGAGTGACAACATGTAATACGCAAATAAAACACCAAGAACACTTCAGCGTGACATATTTAAGCAAAACAGAAACAACATACTTACCAGCTCCTCCACAGAGGGGACAGACTTCAGATATAAGAAAAAAGTTTTATAATTAGAAAAATATCAAATAAATGAATTTATATAGTGGTATAATTATTACAAGGAAAATTCTCACATGTTGAATATCATTTGGGTAAAGTTCACTACAACACTAGAACAAATATTTGCAAACCTATATACAACAGTAACTGTATAGTACTAAATTAAAAATTTTTATCAAAACTAGTCAACACAAGTGGTTCTTTGTACTATAGTGCCCTGTTTCAAATCTAATGTTAAAATTTCAGGTAAATTCTTTTCTAGTGAAAATGTAGACTGTTTCTTGATGTTAATATCAAATAGCTCAAAGAAGCAGTTATGATCTGACTTTTGTTTAAGTTAAATAAAACACTACTAATTTAGATTCATAGATTTTCAGAACTTAAGAGGACTTTAGAAAAACATAAATATTTAAGTAAATTCTAACATTATCAGTATTAGAAACAAATTAACCAAATAAAATTAACTGAAAACAAGTAAAACTTAAAAATGTATTATTCTCATCACATCATCAACATTTTCTCATGTCCTGCCTCTGCCAAGCTATTATCTGTCTTATTTATTACTGTGTCCCTACATATTTAACAAAATGTCTGGCACATAGTACACACTCAAAACATATGAAGTTAAATTAAAATGAGACTTCAAAAAACTTTTTTTCTATTGCAACCACCTGTATTAAGAGGGTAAGAGTTAATTATGGTAAACTCATACAACAAAACAATATGCAGACATTTACAAAGTGTACAGTAGTATGAAAAATGTTTATTTAGAACAAAAGAAAAAATGTGCTACTGCTTGGCACCCAATTCCATTTGCTACTTCTTCCTGATTAACAGAACTCCAATTTTACTGGCTGTGGCCACATGACCAACTAAGAGATGACACGCAGCGAGGGATAACCAATGAGATGGTAGCAGAAAGTAATGATGAGGATTTCATAAAAAGTCCTTTCAAGAAGGCTAATGTAACTGAGAAGCACCTTTTTGCTCTTCGCTCAGATTTGTCCTTCTTCCTGCCTGGAATGTAGACATGAAATCACGAGGATAAAAATCAAGAGCTAAAAATGGTAGAGAATAATGTTAGAAGGAACCTGAATCCCTGGTACCTGTGGAGCTGCCATAGAAGCTCTAGAAAACCTGTCTCAGGATTCTTTCAAGAGAAAAATAACTGCTATTTAAGAATAACCCCAAATGTTAACTGGGATTCTGTTAGATGCAGCTGAATTTAAACCTGATACAGTAGGGCAAAAAATTATTAATATGTTATAATCACAAATGTCTTTTAAATATACCTATTCATATATTTTTAAATAGGAGAAAACTTTATTCTGTCAGTTGATCATTGATATTATCACTGATTATCTCTAGGTGATGAAATCATGGATGATCATAATGATCATAAACTTTGTATTTCTTATATTTTCTAAATTTCCCACAAGGAGCACATATTACATTTTATAATTTAAAAATATCATTAAAAATTATTCTCCACAGCCTCTAAAATATATGTTAAGTACATGTCACCCTCTAAACTACTTACCAATTTTGCCTTAATGGTACCAGAGTCAACACTTTGACCCGTTTTAGCATGAAGTTGAAGCTGAATAGAGTGCAACTGTAAAAGCTGATCATGTACTTCTTTCTCCAATACAACTTTCTCTGCTTGGGTCTCTGTCAATTCAGATTTCAGATCCACCAACTGTGCCTTAAGAAACAACAATAAAAATCATTAAGTATGCTTAATTTTCTTTATTTTGACTCTAATAATTATTACTTCAGAATGACAACACAGAGACTATGTTTTTTTTTTTTTTGGAGACAGAGTCTTGCTCTGCCACCCAGGCTACAGTGCCATGGCATGATCATAGTTCACTGTAATCTCAAACTCTGAGGCTCCAGTGATCTTCTGCCTCAGTCTGTAGCTGGGACTACAAGTGCACGCCACCATACTGGCTAATTTTTTCTATTTTTAGTAGAGATGGGGTCTTGCTCTTGTTCAGGCTGGTAGAGACTATCTTTGAAATGGATACATGAACACTAGAAGAATATTATCTGACTGAGATATGACATCTATCTAAACTGACATAAAATCAATAGTATAAGTGAGATATTAATTTCAGTGGCAAGAGAGCTCCACTATAAATGATATCTTCTAATAACACAGAATGCAGCTGAGTGTGGTGCCTCACTCCTGTAATCCTAACACTCTGTGAGGCCAAGGCGGGAGGATTGCTTGAGCTGAGGATTCAAGACCAGCCTGAGTAAGAGCAAGACCACATCTCTACTAAAAATACAAAAATTAGCTGGGCCTGGTGGTGTGTGCCTATAGTCTCAGCTACTAGTGAGGCTGAGGCAAAAGGATCACTTGAGCCCAGGAGTTTGAAGTTGCAATGAGCTATGATGATGTCATTGTACTCTGTTCTGTCTCAAAAACAAACCAGAATGCTACTTCCATTTTACTTTGCTTACTTTAAGAAGCCTTTTCACTGTTTCACCTTTATCTTCAAAGCTCATGAAAATACACAAGTATGGAATGGCTCACCAGCCTGCTATGATAGACCACTAACATTAATAGTATATTAGAGGAAAGGCCAATAAATGAGTGGTGTTCTGTTTTCAACCCAGAGGACACTAGCCTAAATAAGCCTCATCACTATCTAGTAAAGTTATTTTTTGTTGCTATGTTTAAATTTTATTTATTTATATTTCTAACTTAATAAACCACTTCAAAATGATCCACCATTCCATGTATACAATTACTTTTTATGGTGTATTCTTTTAGTCATACACTAAAAAGTTGTAAATTTCATTACATTAGAAACTTAATAACATTCTTATCCATAAACAATTTTTTTTACAGCTTAACCCCTTTTTGTTGATTCATAAACTGTTCTCATCATAACTAAATAATAAAATTATGCATTGTTTGGATTTCACTTATTAATACATTCAATCACTGGAGCATGTCTCACAAATAATGCTAAAATGATACATAGGCCATTTTATTATAGATTATTTTTTTAAATATCCATTTTCTTCTTTATAAAGATATAAATGTTTAAAGCAATAGCTACTCTTATCTATATCTATTTTTATCTATATCTTTATCTAAAGTTTAAGGCTATGAACCTCTCTCTTCACTTAGAAATACATGCCCTAAAATGTTTAAAGACTAGAAAACACTTGTGAACATTTGCTCAAATACAAGCAATGGTGAACTATCTGGAATCTAAGCCACCATTATTGTCCCTGTATTTGCTAATGTCTCCTTTACCTCTGAAAAGTAATGCCACATGTTTGCTGTTGGCTCCATTTTTTTTATGAATGAAGTAATGTCAATAAATAAAAGCATTGCTAATAGCCATTTTAAGTCTTTTGAGGAATGTAGTAAAGTTATTTTTAAGTACTAAGGTATCACCTTCTAAGACCACAGTAAGCCTAAAGATCAGAGTTGACTGTAAGTTTTCAGTTATGGTGTAGCAGAACAACTCATCAAGACCACTTAGCCATTTAGTTTGAAGTTTCTTACTTTTGCACAGTTGATGTATTGTGCATAGGGTGTATCTATCTGTCCCTTGTGTTTTTGGTTTTCCCAACTAGCCAGCAGATTGAAGACCAAGACAATGCTTTTGTTTCCTATTCAACTCAACATAATTTTACCAAGCATCTAAGGGTCTAGAACTATGTCAGCATAATGAGAACAACAAAAACAAAAACTGTAGATAATACTTAAAAAGTTATAGATCATAATTTAGGTATGCCTTTGACAAGCTTTCATACCAACTAAGATGATAAATATGCATGTGAACCAACAAAAAAAAATGTGGCAAGTTATAGATCCACATAGAATTGGCCCAGTTCCGAGGAATTCAAAGGAAAGGAAGGCTTAAAGAAAGTAAGTGAGGAAAAGATTCACAATGAAAGTAAGCTTAGAAGAGATTTGAAGGAAAAGGAAAACACGTACAAAACAGAGGCAGTAACAAAATCTAGAGATGGGAAGACTAATATGGTATTCATTAAACAAATACACCACATTCAAAGAGTAATGAGACTAGACACACCTTTGGTAAATTCTCTGATTATAGACAGGGATCAGAGGATTAGAATATATCTCTATGACTCAACTGTACCAATCAGTGCCTAGCATGTATAAGATGCTCAATAATTATCTGTTAAGTTGAAATGAATTCTAATACTAGCCCTATGACTCTGCATAAAACATTCTGTCTCCATTCACGTTTCCAATTTTAAAATAGGGGTAATATCCATGGCTTTGATAATTTTCATAAGATTATTAATCTTACATATAAAAGCACTTATTAGAATATGCAAATGTTATTACCGAGGAGATTAGATTACCTAGAGGGATTATATGCTGATAAACTGGATAAAACTGGATAGGGTAAGTGAGGCTGGATATAATGAATGGCTTTGGATGATAGACCAAAACTTGTATTGAATAGGAAATCACTATATGCTTTCAATGACATTTTTGTTTTTGTTTTTATAACACCTCTATTGAAATATAATTCAATACCATAAAACTCAGTGTACAATTTAATGGTTTTAATATATTCATAGAGTTATGCAATCATAGTCACTATATAATTTTGAAGCACTTTCTTTCAATAGCATTTTAGTAACATACATGTAGGTAAAGGGGTGAAGACAAGGATACTATAGCAACACCCTATTTGTAGCTTTCTAAACAATATGTTATCATGGTAGCGTTGTAAATGGGAATAAAGGATTTTACAATGCTGAAAAGAAATTGTTAGCAACAACTAGTTACAGTGTGGTCCAGTGGGTGTTCAGTGGAAGATTAGGTCAACAATAATACTGAGAACAGTGAAACCATTCAAGGAAGATTAGGATTAGTAAGATTAGGATGATAGTTTATATATATATGAGGGAAGAAAGGAAGATGAATTTAAATTTTAGATATGCTGATTTTTGTGTCACATGAGTGACACATATAAGCAATAGGAACTATTCCACACAATATTGGAAATAAAAAAACAAATGACAATTTGGAAATTGGGATGGGACCAGGAGCATAGAGTGTCAAGGACTGGGGCTTGGGTAATAACCAGTCAGGATGGCTTAAGGGTAGAAGAAAAGTAGCAGCATGCTATAAATGAAACTAAAATGTAGCATAATATGAACACTGTGCTGCCTCTTGCTTTTTTTTACTTCCTGGAGATCACTCCTTATCAATACAGCTTTCTTATTCCTTTTTTTACAACTTTTTTATACATGTATAAATTTATATCAGAGAAGTACACAAATCGCAGGAGAAAAATATCCATTTAATTACCACTCAGATTAAAAAAAAAAATAGGTAGGGTAGTACTAGCTCTCCTTGTGACCTCTCCCAATCACTATCCCCACTTTCATCCACAAACATAACCACCAAAATAATACACTGACTTCTAACACCATAGATAGTTTTGCCTGTATGAATGTTACATGAATGGAATCATATAGTATGCATTCATTATGTCTGGCTTTTGCTTCAAGAGTATGTTGATGAGATTCATTCATGTTGTTCTGGGAAGCTATACTTCATTTTTATTGCTGTATAGTATTCATTAAATACACCACAATCTACTACTTTTCATTCATTCAATTTCATTCTATTTTTTGATGGGCACTGATGCTGTTCTGAGTTTTTAACTATTAAAATCATCTTGCTATGAACCTATCTTTTGATACACATTGAATACATTTCTCTTGAGTATATATCTAGGAGGGAAATTTCTGGGTTATAGAGTATGTATACGTCAAACCTCAACAGAAAAAGTCAAAAAGTTTTGCAAGTGAGTGTAGCAACTGATATGCCCACCATGAATAAGAACTCTGATAGCTTCATATCCTTGTCTTCACTTGGCACTGTCAATCTTTTAAATGTTAGCCATTCTGGTAAGGATGTAGTGGCATTTCATTGTAGTTTTAATTAAACCTTCCTCATTGCTAATAAGGTTGACCACCTTTTCATATATTTAAAGCCTATCTGAATAATGTCTTTTGTGAAGTGCCTGTTAAAATCTCTTGCCTACTTTTCTACAGGGTTGCCCAATTTTCTTATTGGTTTGTAAGAGTTCTGTCTACACATACATACACACACACACACACACATACACACAAAGTATGAACTCCTTTATTGGGTATAAGGTACAACTACATTCTCCCATTCTGTGGCTTCTTTAAATTTATTAAAGGTGTCTTTTCCTGAACAGAGTGCTTAATTTTAATGTAGCTCAATATTTTAAGTTTCCTCCCCCACATTAAATGTTTTTTTTTTTTTTGGCCTGAATTCTATCTTATCTTTTATCAAGTTTGCAACCTCTGGTTTCATTTTATTTCCATTTACTTGGAATAATTTTGTCTGGTATTTTATTTTTAACCTTTCATTATATTTTTCATGTTTGTGTATGGCACACACATAAAGTCTTCACTATTCTCTTTGCTGGTTTTAAAAACATAGTATTCTGGAAGCTCTGTATCTTTGTTCTAATGATTACTGCTACATTATATTCTAAGTTCTTCTTCAGATTTTATTTAAGATATTATCTCTTCTATAAGCAGTCATGAAATTAGCTAGTAACATCTTTTCCCTTCCTTCATTGTTCTCCAGCATTAAACAAAGTGTTATCTTTCTATTCCCAGGTAATATCTATAAGCAATGATCATGCTTATAAACTTCCCAAATACTCGTTTCTCCCATTTTGAGGTGAAAACTATGTCTATAATGCAGAACATATAGCAACAGCTTTCAGGGGTGGGGAATCTGCAGCGTTGGGGCCACATGTGGCCTTCCAGATACTTTTGACTGAATCCAAATTTTACGGAACAAATCCTTTTAATTGATTTCAGTTCATTCCAGAGTCTGGTGTTCTCAAAAAGGTCTCATCTTAATATTTCCTGAGACCTGCCATGTTCATGACTATTTATTTATAGTCTTTATACTTGAAATCAATTTGGCTGGATATAAAATCTTTGGCTCACATTTTCTATCCTTGGGTATTTTAAATATGTTGCCCTGCTGGGTTCTGGTGTAAAACATTGTTATTGAGAAGCCCAATCCTCATCTTTTCTTTCTCTTATAAGTGACTTGGTCTTTTGTCTGGATTCCCTAAATTCTCTTTGCTTTATCTTTAAAGCCCAGTATACTAAAATATATCTTGGTGTTAATCATTCTGGGTCCGTGTGTGCCCTTCCAATATGCAGCAGATTCAACATTGGGTTATTTCAGGAATGTTTTGTTGACAGTTTTTAAGAGTGAATTGGGTCGGGTGCCAGGGGTTTATGCCTGTAATCTCAGCACTTTGGGAGGCCGAAGCAGGAGGATTGCTTGAGGCCAGGAGTTTAAGACCTCCCTGGGCAACATAGTGAGATCCCTCATCTCTACCAAAAAGAAAAAAAGAATGAATTGGTTGGTAAATTTTTTTATTGAGGTGAAATGCACATAATATTAGATTAACCATCTTAAAGTGAAAAGTTCAGTGGCATTTATTATAATACATTCACAATGTTTGCAACCACCACCTATATCTAGCTACAAAATATTTTCATTATCACAAAAGAAAGCTCTGTATTCATTAAGCAGTTATTTCTCATTCCTCTCCCCACCTGTTTTGTGGCAACCACCAATTTGTCTCTGTGGTTTTACCTATTCCAGATATTTCATATAAATGGAAGCATACAACGTGTGATCTTTTGTGTCTGGCTTCTTTTATTTAGCATGTTTTCAATGTTCATCCATGTTACAGCATATAACCATACTTCATTCCTTATTATGGCTGAATAATAGTCCATTGTATGTATAAGCTACAATTTGTTTACCCATTCATCTATTTATGGACATTTAGCTATTATGAACAGTGCTGTGTGAGCATACATACACATATTTACTGGTTTTCAATTCTTTTGGATATGCCTTGGAGTGGATTGCTGGGTCATATGGAAATTTTATGATTAACTTTTTAAGAAACTGTCAAACCATTTACACAGTTGCTAAACCATTTTAGATTCCCACCAGCAATATATGAGGGTTTGTTGAGACTAGTCTTGAATATTTGTTTATTCTTCTTCAGGACACTAATTACACTATTATTAATTATTCTTTTCCTATCTTTCATACTTACAATTTTCTCTCAGATCTTTTTTTGTCTTGTGTATCCTCTTCTTCTTGCTGTACTTACTGCACTGCATATTTTTATGTTCCTTCTATGTTTCCACTCTAAAATGATGTTTCCTAATTCTTGCCAGAGCTCTATGAGCATTTTAAAAAATTTTTACTTATTCTTTTTGAGTTTTCTTATTTCTGAATTATACTGCTTTATTTGTAGTTGAATAATATTATTAATTTATTTTAGTTTATAACATAGTTTACAGTTTTCATCTGCTTTGTGGTCATATTTTTATGATATGCCTTTATTATTTGTTTTTATATTATTCTATTAATTTTTATCTTTTTTATCTTTTTTGGTTATAGTACATTTTTACTGGATTCAAATGAAATTCTTTTCTGTTACTCATATTTAAATGACAGGTGTTTTAACATACATTTAGGAGGAGACTTCCACACAGAGGACCTACAGTAAGCATGGGTCTCTTTCCTAGCTAAGTTTAAGGCTCCCTCTTCTGGTCTTAAAAAGTGAACTATTTAAAACCATGGCCTCTCAGTGTAGCCAAAGCCACTATTATGAAATCTACCTCCTATGTATCGCTCCTCTACCTTTAACACAAACTTTCTCTTCCCTTCAAACTTCATGTTTCTTTCCTGCACAGTTGGGATTCTACTTCTAGCAGTGTTTCTTTAGAATTGGACTCTATCTTTCCCCAAAGTAGTTTTTTTTTTTTTTTTTTGGAAATTTCTGAAATTCTTAAAGTACATCCCAGTCATTGCTAGTCTTCCAGCAGCCTCTTAGTGTGACCCCATGGTCTGTTTTTCATTAACCTGTAACCTGGAAGCAGGTCTGCTTGTTGTTCTCAGATCCGCTTCCTAAAGCTTTTCACTCAAAGTGATGTTCTCTCCCTTTGGGATTTGTTGGTAATTTCTGGGTTGCTAGGCTCCCCTTTCTATTCCCTCTGCCCCAAGGTACTCCTTCACGTGAGATTTAGGTGGGTCCTGCTACCCTGATCTACCCACATCTGGGGTTTGTGAGGATAATTCCATATACAGTTTTGCTGAAGAGCCTGTCACTGGGTGCTTTTCTTCTGTGATTCTAGTTCTGTTTTTTCCAAAGATTTTTTTTTTAAGTTAAAATTAGGCTTTCATTGTACTTTTCCTCAGATCAGAAGTCCTCAGCTCACATGTTTTCATTGTAATAGGAAAGCTGTGATATTATACTTTAGCCTAGGGCAATGCAACAGAAATAAAAGGAACTTCACAAAGTTCACGGAAAAATGGAATTAAACGATAAAAATTAAAAATATAAACTTTATTTCTCAACATAAGCTCCACTGTGGTCAAAACACTTTTGTAAATGATGACACCAGCCATTTAGCCCATCCCTAAAGAACTTAGGGTCTTGGGAATTTAACAATGTCAATGCAGTCGTTTTTACATTATTAACTGAAGAAAAATGAGTGCTCTTTACAGATTTTTTAAGATTAGGAAACAAAGAGAAGTCAGGAGCCAGGTCAGGATTGTAAGGCAGATGCCTAATGATTTCCTATTGAAACTCTGGCAAAATTGACCCTGTATTTAATGAGAGGAAGAAGTACTCAGAACTTTATTATACATGGATCAACACAATAAAGACCCACCAGTATAAAGTCACCAAAAAGATAAAGGTCAGAGCTCACAATGGCTCAAAATATAAAACAGAGCAATAAAGTTCTACTCAACAGGAAGAACAGAAATCCACCCCACTTACCAATTCTTTAAATAAATATGAATGACTTGAACTCCCCACTCAAGAGACTTAAGCTAGGTGAATTGATAAAAAAAAAATACAAGCCAAGTATCTGCTGTCTCCAGGAAATACATCTAACCCACAAGGACTCATTTAGACTTAAGGTACAGGGATGGAAAACAATATTCCATGCATGTGGAAACCACAAGAAGGCTGGTATAGCCATTCTCATATCAGATTATATAGACTTCAAATTAACAAAACTAAAGAAAGACAAAGATGGTCACTATATAATGATGGGAACAATTCAACAAGAAGACATAACAACCCTAAATATTCATGCACCTAACACAAGTGTGCCCAGATTCATAAAACAGACCCTACTAAGATCTAAACAAAGTAACAAAGAACAGCATGGTAATAGCTGGGAACTTCAACACTGCACTGACAGAACCAGATAGTTCCTCCAAGCAGAAAATAAACAAAGAAACACTGGACTTAAATGGGATTCTAGAACAAATGGTCCTAACACACATTTACAGAACATTCTACTCAAAAACTACAGAATATACATTCTTCTTGTTGGCACATGGAACATTACCTAAGATTGATCACGTTTAGGCCACAAAACATGTCTCAACAAACTCAAAAAAAAAAAAAATAGAAAATTATACCATGTATCTTCTCAGACCATAATGAAATAAAACTAGAAATCAACTCCAACAGAAACATTTAATCCTTCACAAAGTCATGGAAATTATACAACCTACTGCTCAACAGTTATTGGGTCAAAGAAGAAATTGAGATGAAAATCAAAAGATTTTTTGAACTAAATAACAACCTTTGACAATTTATAAAAATCTATGAGATTCAGCAAAAGTATTAATAAGGGAATAATTCATAGTCTTAAATGCCTACATCAACAAGGCAGAAATATCACAAATCAACAATCTACTGAATTGTGTCAAGGAACTAGAAAAGGAAGGGCAAACCAAACTCAAACACAGAAGAAGAAAAGAAATAACACAGGTATGAAACCAAACACAAACAAACAGAACAGAAGATTAATGAAACAAAAAGTTGATTCTTTGAAAAGATGAACTAAATCAATAGACTTTTCACCAGATTAATCAGAAATAGAAAAGAAGGACCCAAAAAAGCTCAATCAGAAATGAAAAGGGAGAAATACAACTGATACCACAGAAATACAAAATATCATCTGTGAATAACATAAGAATCTCTATGTACGTAAGCTCAAAAACATTGAGGAAATGGACAAATTCCTTGAAACACACAAACACACAAACTCCTCCTTCTTCAGTGAGGAAGAAATAGAATTCCTGAACAGACCAATGATGAGCAATAAAATTGAAGCAGCAATAAAAAAATCTTCCAAGAAAAAAAAGTACTGAACCAGATGGTTTCACAGCCAAATTTTATCAGACCTACAAAGAAGAATTGGTACCCATACTACAGAAATCATTTCATAACACCGAGAAGGAAGGAATCTTCCTCAACTCATTCTACAGAGCTAGTATCACCTTGATACCAAAGCCAGGAAATGACACAACAACAACAACAAAAAGAAAACTGTAAACTAATATCCTCTATTAATATAGATGTAAAAGTTTTAGCAAACCTAATTGAGCAGCACATCAAAAAAATAATTCACCATGACCAACTAGGCTTCATCCCAGTGATGCAAGGATGGCTGAACATTCACAAATCCATAAATGTGATTCACCACATAAATAGAAGCAAATACAAAGACCATATGATCATCTCAATAGATGCAGAAAAAGCATTTGACAAAATTCAACACCCTTTTATGATAAAAACTCTTAACAAAATAGACATAGATGGAACTTATCTCAAAATTATAAAGCCATATTTGACAAACCCACAGCCAACATAATACTGAATGGAGAAAAGTTTAAAGCATTAGACTTAGAACTGGAACAAGACAAGGATGCCCACTATCACAATTTCTATTCAACATAGTGTTGGAAGTTCTAGCTAGAGCAATCAAGCAAGAGAAGGAAATTAAGGGTTTCCAAATGGGGAAAGAGAAGGTCAAACTATTGCTCTTTGCTGATGATATTATCTTATATCTAGAAAACCCCAAAGATTCTGCCAAGAGACCCTGGGAATTGATACATAAATTCAGCAAAGTCTCAGGTTATAAAATCAATGTACACAAATCAGTAACATTCCAATCCACCACCAAGAGACAAGCTGAGAAGCAAATCAAAGACTCAATAACTTTCACAATAGCTACAAAGAAAATAAAATATCTAGGAACATACTTAACTAAGAAAGTGAAAGATCTTTATAAAGAGAACTATGTATCACTGAGGAAGGAAATTGCAGATGATGTAAACAAATGGAAAAAACTATGATGCTCATGGATTGGCAGATCAATGCTGTTAAAATGCCCATACTACCCAAAGTGATTTATAGATTCAAAGCAATCCCCATCAAAATATCAATGTCATTTTTCACAGCAGGTCCAGAAAAAATAATTCTATGTTTCCTTTGGAACCTAAAAAGAGCCCAAATAGCCAAATCAACCTTAAAGAAAAGAAACAAATCTGGAAGCATCACTTTACCAGGCTTTAAGCTATACTACAAGGCTATAGCAACCAAAACAAATTGGTCCTAGCACAAAAATAGAGATACAGACCAATGGAACAGAACAGAGAACCCAGATATAAAACTATCCACATATAGCCAGCTGATCATTGACAAAGCAGACAATAGCATACCCTATTCAATAGAATAGAAACCCTATTCAATAAATAGTGCTGGGAAAACTGAATAGCCACATGTAGAAGATTGAAACAAGATCTGTATCTCTCACCACTCACAAAAATTAATTCAAGATGGATAAAGGACTTAAATGTAAAGCATGAAACCATAAGAATTCTAGAAGAAAATGTTGGAAAAACTCTTCTAGATATCGGCCTAGGCAAAGAATTTATGAAGAAGACCCCAATGGCAATAATAGCAACAACAAAAATAAATAAATGGGACTTGATTAAATTAAAAAGCTTCTGCACAGCCAAGGAAACAATCAACAGAGCAAATACACAGCCTACAGAATGGGAGAAAATATTTGCATGCTATATATCCTGTAAAGGGATAATAACCAGAATCTATAAAAAACTCAAGCAAATGAGCAAGAAAAAAATAATAACCCCATTAAAAAGTGGACAAAGGCATGAACAGAAGCTTTTCAAAAGTAGATACACTAATGGCCAATAAACATATGAAAAAATGCTCTTCACTAATCATCAGAGACATGCAAATCAAAACCACATTGAGATATCACCTAATCCCAGTGAGAATGGCTTTATCAAAAAGTCCCACTACAGTAGATGCTGGCATGAGAAAGGAGCACTCATATGCTGTCAGTGGGACTGCAAACTAGTACAACCTCTGTGGAAAATAGTACGGACATTTCTCAAAGTACTAAAAGTAGGCCTACCATTTGACCCACTACTGTGTATTTACTCAAAGGAAAAAAAAGTCATTTTATCAAAAGAACACTTGTACTTAAATGTTGATAGCAGCACAATTCACAATTATAAAGATCTGGAATCAATCCAAGTGCTCATCAATTCATGAGTGGATTAATAAAATATGGTACATACCATGGAGTTCTACTCAGCCATACAAAATGAATTAATTCATTTTGTAACAATCTGGATGGAACTGGAGACCATTTTCCTTAGTGAAGTCTCCCAAGAATGGAAACACAAACACCACATGTACTCACTATTAAATTGGAACTAACCCATCAGCACCCATGTGTACGGATGGGAGTAAAACTCAATGAAAATCAAGTAGGTCAGAGGAGGGAGGACACGAGGGTGAAATCATACCTAATGGGTGCGATGTACACTATCTAGGTGATGGGCACACTTATAACTTTGTCTCGAGCAGTCCAAAAACAATTCATGTAAGCAATACATTTGTACACTCGCATATCCTGAAATTAAAAAAAAAATAGAAGATGCAGGCTGTTTCTGCCTCTTAGAAACTAGCGACCACATACTTATGCCAACCTAGCGTCATTTCCCTTATTAGTAGTGCTAGAGTTGAGAAATCCTGAAGTTTTCATAATATAGAATATGTGACAATAACAGAAGAAAAAGAATAAGAAGAATAATTTTGTGGTAAAATGGTGAAAAGATCCGAAAACCGTCTCTGACAAACAGTGATCCATGAGAAGCTTGTCTGGAAGTTTTAACAGTGATGATAGTTTCAACCCAATCTTGGATGTGGTGTTAGCCTCATATAATAAGACACCAGATTTATTCAGGTGCTACTTACATTTAAAAAAGAACTTTGAGTTTTCAGGGGTCAAAACAGAAGGACTGGATTGTTACAGAAATCTTTGGACAGCAAGTAAACCACAACCCACAGATCTTACCAACAAGTGACCTCAAATTCCAGCAGCCTGGAGAGTCCGGCAGCCTGGATAGTCCGGCAGCCTGAGCCAGGAACCCCCGACAGGAAGCTGCCATTTATGTGATGCGCAGTGTGGTAACCTGAGATGCTAAATGATGTTAAAAATATCATAGCTGATGAGATCCAAATAACGAGCACTCTAGTTGCTTCCAGATATTTTCTGTGAATAATATAGTGCTTCCAGCTCCTTCAAAACCAAATTGCTTCTCTGGGGGTTACTAAGGGAGGGAATGAGGGAAAAGACAGTGTAGCAACTGAATGACAAATTGATGCCAGATTTCAAATTGGTAAAATTCACCTGTCAAAGGATAAGGAGACAGAAGAGAAAAATAGAGATAAGGCATTTTTTAGCGATAAATCACCGTGGATTTGCTATTCATGGATTTGCTCTCTAAATAGATGCCAGCTTTGTAATAGCCTGCCTGCCTGCCTTCCTTCTTTCTTTCCTTCCTTCCTTCCTCCCTTCCCTTATGGGCATATTCACTGAGTGCCAACTGCATTCTGGACACTCTGCAAGACATTAAGGATAAAATGCTGAATTAGACAAACATGGGGCCTGTCTCATGCCACTCATATTGAAGCAGTGGAGGTAGACCAAAACCAAGAATTTAGGAGACCTGAATTTTATTTTTATTTGTGTCACTACACAGGTAAGTGTTTGATTTTAGCTGAGATCCTTAGCCACCTTAGGCTTAAAATTTATTATGGAGAAAATAGGAGTAAGGAGTTCTCAGTCTCTCACAGGGAGTCACTGCTGGGCCAAATACATACAAAACGACTTGGAATATTATAAGCCAGTGCCATTCTCTGTGGGTGGAACCTGATTTTACAAGATTTGCTCATCTCCTGCACATTACCTGCGGTGGGAGTGATGGGAAGCACCTTTCACAGAGATGAATTCAACTCAAAGCTTGGAGGAGGGCATTATACAATGTCACTGGTACCTGTTTTTCCCCTCCTGTATCTGTGGCACTTGTGGTTTTACATGAAACTCTGGGCTTAGCTGAGATTCTTGAAAGTTATGAACAACCGCACTGCCTTTAGTGTGGAGAATGGAACTAACTTTGGGGCTGAATGTAAAAGAAGGCCCCATCTATTCTTGGGAGAAATCAGATGACAGTAAGATCACACAAATATCCCACGTCTCAGGCTCTAATAGTCAATCATTAGGTTTAAATAATCTGTGGACATCTTTTATTACACCCCTGAGATTGTTTCTATTTAGACAGTGTTTTCCAAAGTGAGGTGATGGTTCCTCCGGGCAGGAAGTGATTAAGTACATGAAAAGGGGGTTTTGTTTTGATGACCATATACATTAGGAAAAGAGAACCTTGCACATTGATCCCAAGAACTCAATGACACATTCAGCAGAAGAGAGCCAGTGGGAAGTGAGTGTGCGCAAGGAAACAGTGCGTGTGACTTGCAGTGACTTACAGGTCATGGGCACATCACTAGGATGCCTCTTGCCACAAGTGACCAAAAATCCGCTTCTAACTGGTTTATCTCATAAAATTGTTTGGCCCATGAAGCTGAAAAGTCCACTAACAGCACAGGTCGCAGATGCAGGTGGGTCTGCAGGCAGCTTGGTCCGTCAGGGCAGCAGCTGCGCCTTTGGTGGCCTTCTCAGCCCTGCCTTCCTTTGGGCCCAGGTCGCCTGAGGCCAACTCCCTCCTGAGGGCAGGATGGGCGCAGCCGCTCAGGGGTCTGAGGCTCGTGCTTCCTCAGCCCCACCCAGAACAAGGACCTTTTTTCTTCACTTCCACCTGATAGAAAACAAAACCTCCCCTCCTCCAATCCCTCTGAGGGGATACTCGGGGGACGTGATGCGTCTGTCGCCTTCCGCCTGTGCTTCCAGCACGTCTCTCAACCCGCGTCCGGTATGATGGATTTCCCTCCTGGGGGCGAAACCATCGTGACCGTGATGTTGAGAGTGGGGCACAGGTGACCGACATTGTGGCTGGGGTTTCAGGACTGTGTAAGGTACGAGGAGCAGAGAAACCAGCATGCCCACCACCATGGAACTGGAAATTGTGAAGTTCTGGCTTGAATGACTCAAGTTGGTGAAATATTGCATTAAAACATGCCCCTCACGCCTTCTAAGTCTGGATTTAGGCTCTTCTAAATTACAGTGTTCTCACAGAGATAGTTGGTGGTGTGCTACTGCAGTTTTGTTTGTTTGTTTTGTTTCTAAGAGATGAGGAATTTGCCTGGGCAGGATGGCCTGTGTCCTCTTTGTCACATGGCGGACAAAAGCCTGTGTAGAGGATCTGTGCTGGCCTCGCTGGGGGAGCGCCCTGGGGCTGGACTCTTTGTTGGTGTCCTGTGCATGGCTATCCCAGTTTGGCCTGGACTCCAAAGCACAGGCTGCCTGGTGGTCCCCAGTGCTGACTAGTAAGCTGAGGTCCCCAGCCTAGCATGAAGCCATTCTGGTCAGGGACATTGCATTACGTTTTCCTGTCTCCTTCAAAGTTACAGCCCAGTCTAGGTTGTGCTATGAGGAACTGGGAAGGCTTTTTCTCCATCTCCATCTCTAAGCCAAGGGGAGAGCAGTGTCCCCTTCTTGGGTGCAGAGTAGGAAACTTTTGTGGCAGTAGCTAGCAAAGGACAGCTGTGTCTGGAGACTCCACCACCTCATAGTAGTCTCTGACAACACAGCAGCAGAGATATGGCTTTTGGGGAGAAGCACAGAGCAGAGGACATGAGCACCTGTTGTGTTAAGGGTTGACCGTTTAGATGGTGGGACTCTTCTTTGTCTATCTGTGTGTCCCTCTCCACTGGCCATCCCACTACCCCAGTGGAATGTCAGTCAATGAGGGCAGGTGTCTCTTCACTCTCACTCACTGTTAAATTCACAGTGCCTAGAATTGTGCGTGCACAATAAATATTTGTTGAATAAATGAATAGCAAAGAAAGAAGGGAAGGAGGAAGGAATGAATGATCAATTCCTCCCTTAATATGAAATGAGAATATCTCAGAAATAGAGGTGTGATGCCCCATCCCATAAACTGAATATAACCATGAAAGGTGTAATTTTTTGGTTGTCTAAGTATGTGAGGTTTGGGACATAAAGGTTAGGTCTATTAAAACACAAATATCATGGAGTGGAATTGGGCATAACATTGAATTTTTAAGATAAAACTTCAAAGAAATTTCGAGCTATGCCAACATGTGTTGAGTTTGATTTCAAGTCCTGGAGATTGCCATTCAATTTCTATTTTTTATTTGATGTTCATTTTTTATCAAGGTTATGCATGCACATGGTTTAAAGAGTGAAATAGTTCCATGAAGCTTGCTGTGAAAAACAATATAATATGCACATTCTCTCTACTGCTACCATTTCGTCCTCCACTAGAGGAAATAACTTTAACTTCTTTACCAGTCCTTTTGATATTTATATCCACATCTCTAAATAACAGTCGTGTATTGCTACTTGTTGACGTTTCAGTTTTAGGTGTTGTCTATTAACTTCCCACTACAAAAGATGAGGATTTAGTCTCATCCTGGCCTCTGCATACATGCCTAGTTCTATGCCGCTATCCACCCAACAGTTATGTTATAATTTTGGTTGGATAAATTTTAGTGTTCCCACTGTTATGATTTTATAAATATTATGGACAGATGTAGTACACCATAATTACTTTTCTGTTCTTTCAAAATCTTGCTTTCCCTGGAGTTAATAATTTTCTTGTCTTCTTTGCATTTGGTTGCTCCAGTATGGATTGGTTGATGGCTAGATTCTTTGCACAGATTCTGACTTGGGATTTCCCAATCCCACTATCCTGAGTGTTCTCATTTCTTCTCTCCTGTCCCTCCTCATGCCCTCTTCTTTCCTGATTTACTCCAAGGGTCATAAAGCTATGGCCTCCTACCTGTTTTTACAAATAAAGTTTTATTGGGGCACCACCATGCTCATTTACTTGCGTATTGTATGTGGACGCTCTCAGTCTGCCGTGGTAGAGTTGAGCCGTTGACACAGAGACAGCATGGCCCACAACGCCTAACACAACTACCATCTGGTTGTTAACAGAAAAATTTTGCCAGATCCTGACTTACTGTATCATTTTGTCAAGCACATCTTCCCAAGTTATCTAGAAAGGTTACAGGGGAGAATATATAGAATTTTGAGATGTTGCAAGCCTATATCTTTTTTCTACTTGCACCTGTAATTGCTGGCTTGGCTGATAGAGAATTCCAGGTTGGAAAATAATTTCTCTCAAAATTTTTGAATAAACATCTTATTGAAGTGATTATAGTAAAGTACACTGAATATTAAGTATAAAGCTTGATTTACCAAACATTCATGCTTGTATAGCCATCGCCCAAATCAAGATCTAGGGTAGTACTCAGACCTCAGAGGCCACCCTACTAATCCCTCAAAGCATTACTTTCCCCTTAAAGGTTGCCTTGATTCTGACTATATCACCATAATATTTTGCCTCATAGAAATTTTTATTAATAAAACCATGTAATACAAAATTCTTTGCGTCTGTCTTAATTCTCTCAATATTTGTCATATTTGTCTTAGTTCATTTGGGATACCATAACTAAATACTCTAGACTGGACAATTTATTAACAACATAAATTCATTGCTCAGAGTTCTGGAGGACGGGAAGTCCAAGCTGGAGGCACCAGAGGATCAGTGGCTGGTGAGGGGCTGCTCTCTGCTTCAAAGACGATGCCTTCTTGCTGAACCCTACATGGCAAAGGGGACAACAAGCTCCCTCGGCCTCTTTTATTAGGACCCTAATCCCATTCATGAGGCTTCCACCTCCCCAGTCACCTCCCAGAGGCTCCACCTTTTAATACCACCACGTTAGGAATTAGGTTTCAAATTTTGAATTTTGGAGTTACACAAACATTCAAACGACAGCAATATTCATCCATGATATTGTTTTGTATGTAGGCCTTTTCTATGCTGTACAAAAAAAATTTCATTGCATAAGTATATCAAACTATATTTATCCATTTTATTTTTGATGGGCATTTGAGTTGCTTCCAATTTGGGGCTACAATAAACAGTGTTGTGATAAGCATTCTTGTACATGTCTTTCCATGGCTTCTATGCATTTTTATTGGATATATAGCTAACAGAAAATTTCTGAGTGATAGGGTTGTACTTTCACAGCTTTAGTAGATGCTGCCAAATGGTTTTCCCAAGTGGTTTTTCCAATTTATATTTCCATCAGCAATTTATGACAGTTCCAGTTGATCTGCATTCTTCTAACACTAGACATAGTCCCAATTTTTAAAATTTTATTCATCCTGATGGGTTTTTTTATTTCCGCATATTATGGGGGCACAAATGTTAAGGTTACATATATTGCCCTTGCCTCCCCTCCCCCCTCGAGTCAGAGCTTCAAGCATGTCCATCCCCCAGGTGGTGCACATCCCACTCACTATGTATGTATATACCCATCCCCTCCCCCCCCACCTGCCCGACATTCAATAAAAGTTTTTTTTTTTTTAACATTTTGGTTACATTTTATATCTTTGCCTCTCCCTAGGAAGGGGTAGAGGTATGCCTTTCCCATCCACAATGCTCACCACATCCCTAAGATGTGGGTCTACCTCCCCAACCCCCGAATCCCTGGTGAACACCACCACCATTTGAGCACCATAGTGTTAATCAGTCAGTACATATTTGATGGCGAGTAGATGTGGAGCCCATTTTTCTGATCTTATGTCACCTCACTTTGGATAATGGGCTTAAGCTTAATTCAGGATAGTATAAGTGGTGGTAGCTCGCTGTGGTTTCTTAGAATTGAGTAATATTCCATTGTGAACATATACCAAATTTTAATAATCCACTCATGAATTGACGGGCACTTGGCTTGTTTCCACATCCTTGCAATAGTGAATTGTGCTGCCATAAACATTCGGGTGCAAATGTCTTTATAATAGAATGTCTTATGCTCTTTTGGGTAGATGCCTAATAGTGCTATTGCTGGATAGAATGGTATTTCTATTTTTAGCTCTTTGAGGTATCTCCAAATTCTTTTCCACAAAGGTTGCACTAATTTGCAGTCCCACCAGCAGTGTAAGAATGTTCCTGTCTCTCCACATCCTTGTCAGCATTTGTCGTTTGGGGATTTCTTGATACAGGCCATTCTCACTGGGGTTAGGTGATATCTCATTGTGGTTTTGATTTGCATTTCTCTAATGATTAGAGATGTTGAGCATTTTTTTATATATTTGCAGGCCATTATTCTATTGTCTTTGGAGAAGTTTCTGTTCATTTCCTTTGCCCATTTCTTGATGGGGGTGTTTGATTTTTTCTTGTTAATTCTTTTGAGTTCTAGATAGATTCTTGTTATTAGACTTTTATTGGAAGTGTAGAGAGCAAATATTTTCTCCCATTCTGTAGGTTCTCTATTTCCTCTAATGATAGTTTCCTTGGCTATGCAGAAGCTTTTTAATTTGATCAGATCCCATTTGTTTAATTTTGTTGTGATGGTTGTGTTTTATATCTGATTGGTTCTATTTCACATTTTTATGCTAATCAATAATGTCTGGTCCC
>CAUYPO010028669.1:0-28150 GCA_963574435.1 Cheirogaleus major
TTTTTTTATAATCACCAATTCCAAACATTTATTTGGTGTAAAAGACTCATATTGTCTAAAATCATCCAAGTGCATCAGCAACTTGCAAACGATTTTCTAAAGCGTCCTCGAAGCGCAGGGTTACCGCGCCCAGTGGTGCCACAGAGCACGTTAATGCCTGCCCGATGGTGCCAAGTGTTCATACAAGTCTTCCAGGGGTAAGAAACAGCTGGAAATGACTACCGACAAATTCTCCAGACGCGTCTTATCCGTGTGTCGGAAACCGCGTTGAATCCAGATCAGTGCAGATTATCAAGACGTTTATAGGATCGAGCTGAGAGTCGATCCTGGGTTGTCTGAGCACCCAAGCTTGGGAGCGTGTAATTGGTGAGGTGTGAGAATTGGGTTTCTTGATTTATTGAAATTAGCAAAACTTTTGGAAATTTAAAGAGGGCAATTTCTGGTAATTTTTTTTTTAAGAATGGGGAAGAAGAAAAAGTTCATGTTGATTTTCTTTTCTTTTTCTTTTTTTTTTTTACTGTTTTTCTTAGATTGTCAAAAATTGTATGAAGGCAATAGAGCGATGTTTGGCTTGTTCTTAATTTTGTTTTTGAATTAAATTTATTTATAGTTGGGATTTTTTTTTATTTTTTATTTCAGGGTATTATGAGGGTATAAACATTTTTGGTTACATTTTGTTTTTGCCTCACCTTAGCGAGGATTAGAGGCATGCCCTTCCCTCTACAATGCTCACCTTGTCCTTTAGTTGTGAGTTTACCCCCAACCCCCTAATCCCTGCTGAATATTGCTACCGTGCGAGCACCTTAGTAGTTGGGATTTTTTTGTGTGTTTTGATATTTGGGGTGCTCTTGGCAGAAACTGATGATTCCTGCATCTTGTAAAAGGGTATGAGAAATTGGGATGTTACAGGGAAGAGGAGATTCCTCTGGGGCGGTTCCGTGTCTGCGGGGTGGCGAGGGGGTGTGTGTGCTCCGGTGACCCTGGCGGGGGGCGAAGCAGGCTGGGTGGCTGTTCTGCCCCAATACTGAAACTGCCGATCGGGGGCTTGGAAGTGAGACTTCGCAGGCTGAACCCAGCTCACAGATACATACCCTGTTTGTCCCACACAGAGATTTTTGAAAGTTTGAATTAATCACCAATTTTTAACTGCTAGGTGATACCGATGCCACCCAACCGGGTTCGTTCGCTACCCAAGAGGAAGCCAATACGCTGAGTCAGCAGGGTTTACAGCAGAGAAATTTATTCCGCAGTACGCTAAGCGGGGAGATGGGAGACACTTCTCAAATCCGCCTCCCCGAGAATTCGGGAGACAGGGCTTTTAAAGGCAGCTTGGCGCAGGCAATTGAATCTGCTCATTGGCTGGGTTTGGGACGGAAACATAGGGTCGTGGAAATTGTCATCTTTGCTGACCAGGTTCTTGGCTGGGGTCACAAGACCAGGTGAGTCGGTTCCTGGGTGTGGGCCGCTGGTCTGGGCGGGTCAGCTGTCCCACTGGAATGCGGGGCCTGGAAGATACCCCAGAAACTACCCCCGGGTTTCAAAAAGGTGATGTTATCTGTGGAGAACGCTAAGAATCTTTACAGCCACCAGCTCTGTGGCTCCAGAGTGGCAATTACAGAGAAGCAAATGGGGGGGACAGTGGCTAACTGTCATTATTTTTAGCTAGGTCCTCACCACAGTTCTCACCTTGCACCCCTTTTTATTTATTTGTAACGGCAGTTTCAGTATTGCACAGAGGAAGAAACGAGAGTCTGGTTTCTCGATGACGTGGTCCGATTCTCTGTCCACCCTCACCTTTCATACTTGGGATATGGACCAGCCCCGCAACGCTGCTCTAGAGAAAGGGAGCTTTCCCGTTCCTGCTTAGACAAGTGTCACACAGCATCACGGTAACAAACATCACAAGTGGCACTTTGCCCCGGGGAAGGTTTGCAATTTATAGACCCGGCTGATGACAACTCTTAGCCACTGTCTGGAGGTTTCGAAAGTGACTTAAATCAGATACGAGTGGTGCAGATATTTAACAACACCTTTGTTAACACAAAAACACATCCAAGAGCCCTACTTTGTTGTTGGAATCGCTGCTATTCAGAGGTATAGATTTATTTTCCTACCCAAGGGTATAGATATCGATTAAAAGCAGCTAAAGGAGGAGTGGATTTCATGATAAAAGATGTCCTTTTTTTCCCCTCCTTGGAAGGAAGGAAATTTTTTTTTTTGAAGGTTATTATCTAAAAATGTAGCTACAGACCTGACAAGCCATTCTTGTTACTTCTCTCCTAGTTAAGAAGCTAGAACTTGCATAATGATTAAGTAACACGGGTCTTAAGTATCCAATTTCTTAAGTATCCAATTTAGATATGTTTATTACCAAGTATGCTGCTGTTCGGAAAAATAGATTAAGCAATGTCTACAAAGTAGCGAACAAAATACAAGCAGCAGAGCAGGGCTGTCATTTCTCGTTGTCGTATACGGAACGAGAGGGGTAAATGTTAGGCTTCACTGGTCCGTCAACCCCTGGTCCCTGAGAATTATCCAAAAAGGGAGACAGATTGGAAAATTGAGGGTGGGGGGAGGGGTGGGACAGTATTTGGCAAATACACATTGTTGGAAAGGGCTGAGCTTTTCTGTCCCAGCTTCCGAAAGGACTCCCCAAGCGGCAGGGGCGCCACCTCTTGAGCTGTAGCTTCAGAACCGCACCTGGCAGAGGTGCCGCGGCCTCAGCCCTGCAGGCAGGTGGTGCCCTCCTGAGTTCTCCGTTCCCTGGGAACCGCGGTCAATGCCCGGGTGGAGTCGCTGGCTTCCCGAGTGATGGCCAGACATTCCCGGCACGGGAATGCGACCTTTTCCCTGTGTTTCTTCTCCGAGGTTTTGCTTTTATGGAACAAAGGGGATAGAGATGTATCTTTCCCCAGCCTCCTTGGAACGATTCCTTTGAAATCGCCAGCACAACACAAAATTCATTACGGCTCAATTTTCAGGCTCATTAGGTGTGGATATTGGTTTCTTACCAAGACTGAAAGGAGAAACTTTTTGTTTTCTTTATTACTGAAGCAGGGTAGCACAGGGTACCGAGTATTAGGTAGATAAGATACTTTGTAGATAGAAGATCAATAGGATATAGAGAAGTGATGGATTAGGCGGGTAGATCATAGAACTTTTTTATAACCTGATGATAAATATGTAGCTATAGACTTCTTTGTGGATAGGTGGTAGAATAGTTTAGATGATAGAAATAATTATACTTTCACTATAATTGTGGCTGTGGGATTTGCCAGGTGTGTGTTTCTGGGCAGCAGGTTCGATGCCCCCAGATGCTGGAATATGGGGATGGAGCGAAGGAGGGGTGGCCCAGGGGGTTGAGCATAAAGTCAGACCCCTGTGAATAGGTTGTGCCTTGGTGCCGTCCATGGCGGTTTTATCCCCTTCCTGGCTCTTCTCCTGTGTCTTGCTGTTACCTGCCGGAGCCCTCGCACCTGCTGGTCGCTTCCCGTCCCTTTGTTAATTGGCTTCAGTTTCTGTCACAGAAATGCTAACGGCTGCAGAAACATGACAGCCAGCAGAGACACTAGGCAGCAAAGGGGCCGTTTGTACTTTTCTCCAGCGGCCCGAGAGGGACCCCCCTGCACCGGGCTGGTGGTTTTCCGATGCCTGACGCTGGCGGATCGTGACGTCAGCTCCAGAGAGAGACTTTGCAAGGTCACTGCTCGCTGTATGCAGCTGCGGTGGCATTCAGCCCGGACGTCGGATTTTTTTTTTTGTGGTGTTCCTGTTGTCATCCACAGCCCAGGTTGCAGGAGAGTGGGGGTGGGGAGGGGAGGAAGGAGCAAGGGGGGGGGTGCCTCAAATAAACGTAAGATAAAATCAGAGCTGACAGTGGCGCCTTCAGTCATCAACAGCCAAAGGATGCAAGTGTGTTCCTCTTCAGATCATGCAACTTTTGAGTGAATTGAGGTTAAGCATTTATTGAGATCGTTCTATTTTATTTTTAAAGACTTGAAGAAAGGAAGCTACATTCGAAATCTGTGGCTCCAACAATTGTGGTTAACATTTACCCACGGCTTTCTAAATGCCCAGCACTGTCCTCTGCCCCTTATTCATCCATGTTTGGGAACTCAATCCTCACAGGTGTGTGAAACGGGGGCTGTCGGTATCTCCACGTTTGCAGGTGGGGAAACTGAGGCACAGATAAATCACTCGGCTTGCCCAAGGCCATCCTGCAGAAGGTGGCAGACAGGTTAGAATCCCCAAGGCCATCTATGGAGGCTGAGCCAGTGATGATTTCGGTGCATAGCTGTAACCATTGTGTACATGAGGTTCCCCCCACCCCCGCTTTTGTTGACATCACATTGTATCAGAAATGTCATCGTAGTTTCTGCTCTTGTTACGATCACTGCGTAGCTGTGGTCATGTATTTGGAGCATCCGCCCAGGTTACAGTTCACTCTCTGATTATTAACCACCAGACTTTGGATCTTTGGTTATCGACCCCTGGTGATTCCCCACCCCATCCCACAACCAATTTGACGTGGCGGGACCCGCACCTGTCTGGTACTGTGGAGCTTACCCCCACAGATGGAGGATCACACGCTATTTGGGAGACGTCCGCGAAAGTCTCTGCGTGGAGAACACAGAGTTAGAACCAAGACAGAGGTGCAGTCCCTGTTCATGAGGTTGGACCCAAAGCAGGTTCTCTCGAATTGTAGGGTGGGCCCACAAAGAAGAGGGAGATGCGTGTATAAGGAGAAAGAAGAATGAAGCTCAAGTCCCCAAAGAGGGAGAGAAGAAAGAAAATGTATCCCAGTGGGCGTGTATGATGTGCAAACATCTGGCTGCAGAAAAATTGTCACTTCCCCAGGGAGACCTGTGACACACTCCTCATAAGGAAATGACCCTCTTTATTCCCTCATAACGCCCTGTAATTCTTACCCACAGAACGTATAACAGATGCAATTTTACATTTATACGTGTGATTATTTGATAAATATTCTCCTGACCTTCGTTCACTACGATAGTCCCAATCTCCACTTCATTATAGTAGTAAATATTTATAGCATGCATACTGTGTTCGTAGTACCACGCACCGTGTTTGTAAGCATCATCCCGTTTAATACAATAACCTACAGTTCTGTATATCTCATCCCCATTTAACAGCTGGGAAAATCGAGGCATGAGGCATTTGCCCGAGTCCCCACGGCTAGTGAGTGGTGGAGCCTGGGATTCGGATAAACTGTGCTCAGTTTGTATTATGAAAACACCACGCCCTTTGTGCCAGCTCAAGTTGATTTGTGCTGCTTCCAAGCAACAAAAAGTCCTAGTGAATACGAAGATACTCTATTCAGTAACATGCTCTTTTTTTTTTCACCATTCATAGATATTTTTGTTTCTGTGCTTCCTTAGTTTAGATAATCTTGCTCTGAATGTCTTTTGGGGTGAACAACGATGCCCTCAATGCACCCCTCAGACACACAAGCCTCCTTTCTGTTCTTGGCAGAAGTCCAGCTCTTCTCTACCCCAGGGCCTTTGCACAAGCTGTTCCTTTGCCCAGAACATTCTGCTGCTTCCATATCTCCATGCATCCGACAGACTCTCTCTTGAGAGTCAACCCTCACCTCCAGTTTCTCCTCCTGAGTGAAGGCTTTCCTGATTCCGTTGAAATGACCACCACTTCCCTCACATCTATGTCATCTTATGTTCTTGTCTTTGTGACCCTTCGCATCTTCTGCTGTCCGGTTGTGGGCTGCGTACCTGCCTGTGACCTGCCCCCCTCCGCTGCCGCGCATCTGCCTGGGTCACTGATGCAGCCCCCACACCTGCAGTGCTGCCCTGCACGCAGCGGACTCCCGGCATGGAATACTTAATTAAGTGGATGACTGCACCTTTTTTATTTTATTTAACTATTTCATCGGGGTGAATCCCCCAGAAGTGGGATTGCTCTGCCCAAAGGGCGTTTGTATCCAAGATACGCGGGTGCCCAGGAGTGGCCCGTGCCCAGAAAAGCAGGCGGCGTCTCCTCCTCCTCTGCTCTAACAAACCCCCGACTTTTCCTCTCGGGAATTTCTGCCCCGCAGGGATGAAAAGAGTTCTGTTTGCTCGGCTTCCTCTTCTCCGCGGCGCGGCAATGAATCTTGTGCACTCTGTCAGCAGTTGTGTCTTCTCCATTCCGCAGAGATGCTAAGAAAGATAAATGGCCCCCGGGAGTCCGAGCGGGGACTTGCTTAAATGCATGGCGGCTTCCGCCCTTTGCGGTCTCCGGGAGCTCTAGAGACACCGGCAGAGGAGTCGCTCGGTCCTGGGTCTCTGCTGGCTTAAAGGGTCTCTTTTGTGACCCTGATAGGTCCTTTGACTTCCGCTTTTAGAAACATCCACATTCTGTTGTGAGGGGACGTGAAGAAAAACCGTGGGAATGGATGATAACTCACGTGTTTGCTGACATGCGGGTCATGGGAGGGCTGTGCTTTCGGGGACCTTCGCAGGCAGCGGGCTGGATTTATGACTCGGGGGACACTGAATGCTCATGTTATGTGGAGAGGAAGCCCTCTCCAGACTCCTCGGCTGGATTTAGGTGGCTGGAATGGAAGTATACACTTATTTTCCTTTAAATATGCACCTTGTCCTCTTCTATGATTTGGTGACTTTTTCCAAATTAAAGGGCCCACGTTCCTTACTACATAGGGAATCCAAATTATTAAATTTATAAAAAAAGTTTGTTTCTATAAAAGTTTTACTTTCTTACTGTAAAAACCTCAAATTACAGACTTTTTGATGCATATCCTAATAAATTTAAATTACCCATGCATGAAATTATTCCAAGAACAATTCTGTTAGTTACACTTTGGAATGTTGCCCAACTACTAAAAAGAATGAGACAGGTTGATAGTTTCTCATGCAGAGATAATCTTGTAATATGTTAAGTTAAAAAAAAATTAAGCTATTGGTGAAAATCAAACCTCTGCTTTCTCGGGTATCATCGCTGTCTATTGTGTGATTTTATGTGCCTCAGTTTCTTTCTCCGTATGATAAGGATCATGATGCCTCATAGAGTTCTTGTGCCAACTGATGAGTTGGAACTTGTACTAAAGGTTTTGTTAAACTTTTACAGGTCTGAGTGTGTATGAATGTGATTGATGCATTGACCCTAATTCTGATCAGAACTGCACGCTGTGTTCAATATGACCTGGTAGAAACATCTAGTTGTTAATGGGCTTACCCAGCAGAAATGGCTCTGCAAACGGTGCTAGGTAGCAGAGTAGCAGGGATCACAGGGAGAATTTAATATTCTTCTTGCTCTTGAGACCTGTTGGCATTAAGGACCTTGGTGATTCTGGCACACGCAAACACTCGAAATGATTCCGAAGCATGTACGTGGCCTCGTCGTGCAAGTCGGTAAGCCCGGCCATGGCGAGAGGCGATGCTGCATCAGTTCAAACAGGGACTAAGAAATGCTGCTGAGTCTTATCGTGCTATTGATAGCAGCAGACACGGCGGTGATTAAGCACCAAGCCCCAAGTTACGTAATACACGCGTGTCATCCCCTTCAGTCATCGCGGGAACCCAGTGCAGCAGGTGCTATCACTATCCGTGTTTTACAGATGAGGACACTGAGGCAGAGAGGAGTTGACTCACTCAGAACTACACAGTTGGTAAATGTCAGAGCCGGGATTTGAACCACTGTCTCATGCTGCCTCGGGAGTAGCCTATGCAAAAGCAAGAAGTATGTCACCTACCGAGGGACCTGGAATGCCAAGTAGAGTTCATGCTTAAGGTGCTTAATGTATGCAAGTTCTCCAGACGTGTGCCCTGGGCAGAGAGGGCCAGGTACACCTGGTGGTGGCTGCCTCCTGTGCCCGCTCAGAGCCTAGGAAGGAGCAGGGGTGGGTTGTGGACCCACGGTCCCTTGTGCCTCTCAGATCTCAGTAAGATGCAGGTATTTAATTAAATGTAAGACAGCTATAGAGACTCCCAACTTACCATGGTTCAACTTAGAGTTTATCGACTTCATTGTGGTGCCAAAGCCCTGTGCATTCAGTAGAAACTGTGCTTTCAGTATCTACACAAATATTCTGGTTTCCACTTTCACTACAGTATTCGATAAATTAGATGCAATCAGCTTTGCCTTAGATGATTTTTCCCAGCTGTGGTCTAGTGTAGGTGTCCTGAGCTCACTTGAGGCAGGCTAGGCTACAATGTCCTGTAGATGAGGGATGTTAAGTGAGTTTTTGACTTGCGATATTTACAACTCGTGATGAGTTGTCAATAATGCCCCGTCGAGTCAAGGGGCATCTGTACTGCAGTGGTTCTCAGGGGTACGTTCCGGGGCCATGTTAGACCTACAGAGAGCATTCCTGTCTCCGGCGTGGCACACAGATGTGGCCGAAATAAGGAAACCAGCCCCTTCTGTCCTCGGTAGCATCCGCGCCACGTGTTCTAAACGCACAATCCTGACTCGCAGGACCATCCTTAGTGATCTGCTTCCCGGGGCCACTGTGAGAGTCCTCACGACTCTCAGTACTTCACTCCCCGGATAAACACCCCTGAGTAGACTCAGAAACTCGTACCGGATAAGTACTGTGACCTCCTTCAAATGTACACTGTCAGCACCTTTTTCTAATAGCCTTCCTAGGATTGGTTAACTTCAAAGATTTCTTCCCCAGACCTCATCTTTCCTCCCCGAGTGTCAGGGGGGATTGTATCCCTCCCCCGCAGCAAGGGTGTCCTGGGTGTGGGGGGGGAGTTCATGCACTCAGGTTTTCAAAAAAACTTGATGTCCTTCTGTGTTGGGGACCCAGGGGAGGGATGCCACCTGCTTTTGGGCTAATGAGTGTTCTCTCACTGTTCTCCCTGACAGTGCAGTTCTTAGAAAATGACAAAATCTTCTTTTCAAGCTGTGAGTCTGAGCTTTTTCTCCACAATGGCCACAGCAGTGCAGGCTCACACACACAGTGTTTACTGTACTTCACGCGTGTTCCAGGGGCTTTTCAAGGATAATTGAAAACAAACGTGATTTTTCTTCTTGCCTGGTAATTTTAGAACCGAACGGCCGACATAAGATGCAATCCCACTCTGTCCAAAGAGTTTGTTGAAAATCCACAATAGATCTTCATTTACCTATGTATCTAAGAATGCTTTTGCCTAAAATTAATGGAAATCCCAATTTATTTGTGGCTTGTGAATGGCAGTGCGTGTTTCTAACTTAACAAGTCTGGAGGGAGGCAGCTGCTACTAGCATTGATGGAGCTACCTGCAGGGCCACCGGGCTCCAGAGCTCTGTCCTGCCATGTTTCTTCCTCATTCTGTCACCTGGAGACCTTAAGGTGACAGATACAGTTCCAAGCCCCATTCCAGGCAGAAGAAGGAAGAGGCAAAAGACATTCTCCTTAACCACAGTGAGATAACTAGTACCTCACACCTGTTAGGATGGCCATTGTCAGAAAACCAGAGAATAACAAATGTTGGTGATGATGTGGCAACATTGGAAACCTTGTGTTGTAATGTTGGTGGGAATGTCAAATGGTGCAGCTACTGTGGAAAACAGTATGGCAGTTCCTTAAAAAAATTAAAAGTTAAAATGAAATTACCAGATGATCCAGCAATTCCACTTCCAGGTGTATATATATATATCCCCAAAATTGAAAGTAGGATCTCAAAGAGACATTTGTGCACCTATGTTTATAGCAGCATTATTCACAACAGCCAAGAGGCAGACACACAACTCAAGTATCCACTGATGGATGAATGGATAAAGTGTGGCGTATCCACACAATGGAATATTAGCCGTAAAACGGATGAAATACTGACACATGATACAACATGGATGAACATGAAGGACGTTATGCTAAGGGAGATGCCCCAGTCACAAAAAGACAAATACTATATGCTCTCAGTGATACGAGATTCCTAGAGTGGTCAAATTCGTGGAGATGGCAGTAGAGTGGGACTGTCAGGGGCCAGGGGAGGATGGAAGAGATGTTGTTAAATGGATACAGAGGTTCAGTTTGGGAAGATGAATTCAGGAGATTGTGTGGTGGTGATGGTTGCACCACAATGTGGGTGTACTATAGGGAGGCTATAGTTGGGATCTACCCATCTTAGTTCTTCGTTGGAATCTTAGGCTGGGGTTAGGAACCAGATTAACACAAAACAGATTAACAAAACATACGTGTTGTATTGACTTTACACATGCATGGGGACACTCACAAGAGAGTGAAGACCCAAAGAATTGGCCAAAGGGGTCTGGATTAGGGAAAATAAATTCCAGGAGAGCCACTGGGAATATAGCTGCAGGGTATAAAAGCTGGTGGAGGATAAAGGGTAGTTTTGGTAAGTTTATTTATATAGATCCATTGTGGTCTCAATTCCCAGTCACTGGACGTAAGGGTTGTCTTATGTTGGTCCAGGGAAAGTGGTTTTCTAGCAGGAACATCTGTGGCTTGCTTCAGGTAAGAAAGCTCAGCTCATGTAGCCCTTTCTGTAACTGTTAAGTGCCTTCAGCTCAAAAATATTTGTCAAAGAGACATATTTTGGGTGACTTCCTGGTTTCCCTCAGTTAACTATTGTACTGTACACTGAGAAATGATTACATGGTAAATGTTGTCATGTATATTTTACCACTGTTGAAAGTTAGAAGAAAAAAAAACTCCACGAGAATAAAGAATTTGAATCATAAGCACACATACACACTTCTCCTAAAAAGACTGTCATTGTGTTGGGGAAAGGGAATGGATTCTAGTCAGCATAAGTTTAGGGATAACTAACAATCTCTAAAGAGCAGTGGCTTTAAGCAAGTAAGGTTTAATCCTGGCTCATGCTTAATGTCCTCTGTGGGTTGGCAGGAAGCCTCTGCCCCTGATGGTCACTTGGGGACCCAGGTATAGCTAGCACTTGAGCATTACTGGACAGTGTGCAGGAAGGAAGTGAGGAAGGCAGTGTTGTGCAGGACTGCTTAACCGTCCAATCAGAAGCTCACAGAGCACTTCTTTCACTTCATTGGCCAGAGTAAGTCCCAGGGCTCCGCCCATCCCCAAGGGAGTCAGGAAGTGCAGTTCTGCCATGTGCCCAGAAGGAGCAGAGAGCAGAACAGCCGACTGCAGAGCACTTCCCAGCACTGTACCTTCGCAGTTCATTGGCCATGTTAAAAGATGATCTTCAAGGAAAGGCAAAATCGGGGCGCTCTCACAGACATCAACATGAATATAAATTAAAAAGATTTTACTTATGAGTATACCAGGCAGATGTTATCACCAGTTCAAAAAAGAATCCAAAGAATGGGCATGAGTGTAGGAATTTTGAAATGATTGTGCAAAAGGGAGCAAGCTGGGATTTCCTCATAAGGGGGGTGGGAAGAGGGAAGCTGATGGGATTAGACCAATGATTCGATTCTGGGGCTCCCATAGGGTCAGCTGCTGACAAGGATCGATGTTTCCTCACTACCTGAGCAAATAAGGTGTTTATCTTCAGGGAAGAGGTGAGGGTTGGTTATTAGGAAGCAATGAATAGAATTTGCTACATTACCTTATGTAGACATACACACAAAATAACTTTTTTTTTCTATAAGGACTGTAACATTGATTTCTCAGAAACTGGTTGTTGTCCAAAAATCTGTAACCCGTTTATATCCAACAAAAAGACTACTGGAGAGAGAAGCCTATAATTTGTGAAGCTCTTTTAAAATCATCTTCCTGTTGTGTTGAAGTAATTCTGCTTTTCGACCTTTCTTGACCCTGCTGTTTTGTTATAGTTTGAATTTGGAGTGGAAGTTCAGGAGAGAGGACACTGTGTGATTTCATATTTTTTCTTTCCTAATTTCCTATGCTGAAGAGATACCAACATATATTGTATTAATATATGTCACATACCTCTAATTCTCATGAGGCAAAAGAAAGAAAAATTAATATGAAATTATTACAGCTTACAATTTAAACACTGAGGGTTTCTATTCAATGCATTTCTAAAATTGGGAAGAATTTCCCAATTTTCCTTCTTATTGGGAAGAATTTCCTGGGTGAGCAAAAGTCTCAAAACCTAAAAACAATAGCAAAAATACTAACTGGAGGTGCTTTAATGAGGGTGCCATCAACTCCCATAACAGCAGGGGTCACCTACCCCTATGGGCAGAGCAAGAAGGGGGGGTGAGACAACAGGGCAAGGTGGGGCTTGCAGCTCAATGTCAGCGAGTTACCCACATTCCAGATACCACACCTGAAGCTTCTGATGTTTCGATGTTTCAGAAGAAAAGCCAGAAATCTAGAGTCTCACTTGAAATTTCTCAAGATTTAAAAATTGAGTTCTGATACAATTAAAGTACGCACACACACACTCACACACGAGTATAGGTCAGATCTATCCCTGGGTGGCTGTCTCACAACCTCTGGTTGAATAACTGTAAGGAGTGCTTCTCCTTTTGAACGTACATGTTTAAAAAATATGCCTTGGAGCTGTAAGTTAGTGGGCTGTTGATTCCATCTGCATAGGATATATCCTTTTGTGTATTTCGAGCAAGGTGTAGGAAGAACCACATCTGCGGAGTTCAATAGATACGTTTCCACCCACCCTAGTGTGCTTGCCCTGGCAGCGTAAAACCTACTAGATAGCTTTTTCAGCTAATTGATGCATGCATGGAACCATTATAGTGGCACCAATAGCTCTCAATCCGTCTCCCCAAACGGGGATAAACCAGTTGATTTTCACAATAAATGTCTAAAGACTCCAGAAACAGACTGCCTGGCTCCAGCGAACTGGGCCCAGGCGCTATGTCAGGAGAAGTTATGCGTGGCAGAAAGCCCCAAAGCGTGCGGCTTTGATGACGCATCTTCAGCCGTTAGTCCTGTCTGTCTCACCTACTTGCTTATGGAGACAGAATGCTAATGCCGCACTTGAAATGAGAGCACCTGCCTGAGACTTCAGGGGGGTGGAAGAGAGACAGTCAAAACACCTGCACGGCACAGGGCCTTGGCGTGTCTGTGGACCCATGCACTGGACATTAAAGGGGGATGTCACCGTACTATGGCGTGACTCTGGGATTTAAAAAAAAAAATTATGAAGAAGCATCAGCTGGTTTTATTTGAACTAAATGCGCCCATCTTAAGCAAGCAGAGATTGTCAGCTCACGTTCCCAGTGGGGCTAGGAAATCGGTTTTGACGTATTTTAGTCAATCACATATCCATTCCTGCCCTCACTTAGGATGTTTTGCTTGCAAATAACAGAAAAGACAACCCAAATTGGCTTAGGCAATGGAAAGAATCTACTGGCATACGTAATTGAAGCATTTAGAGCTAAGTCGGCATCAGGGATGGGTGGATCCAGGGGCTTACTGTGTCATAGGAGCTCTGGCTCTATTTCTAATCGTCCAAGGTCCGTTCTTCATGTACCAGCTTCATCCTCAGGCGTGAGTTTCTCATGACAGAAGAGTTTCTGCATTGACTGCAGGCCTCAGGTGAAGTGAGCTCTTTAACCCAGTGTTTGAATACAGTTTCTCGATATTCACTCTGTTGGGGCTCATTGTGGTCTTGCGCTCACTAGTGCACCAGTCACTGCTGATCAGGAGAATCAAGAGTCCGATGGCTTAGCCTAGATCTTGCAGGTTCGGTGCTGGGGTAAGGCTGTGGCTATAGCTTCCCAGGAACCTGCTGTGGTCTCCAGCAGAAGCTGTTGGCAGGTGGAAGGGGGGGATAGAGATGCCTGGGGGGTGTCTCAGCCCATGTTCCCTAAAAGAAAGCAGCCCCGAGGGGAAATGTGCATGTTGTGCTTTATTGCGGGGAGGGAGGGGAGATGTGGACAATCCCAGGGAACCAAAAGAAGAGCAAGAAAGTGATGAGGAAAAGAGAGGAGGGAAAGCAAGTATGAAACGCAGAGCTGGGCAGCAGTGGACCTTCGGGAGGAAGCACAGCTGGTTGCTTGTCCTGGTCAGTGTGTCTGGAGAGGCCCTCGGAGCCCCGGCGTGTTGAAAACGTCCAACGGGGAGGATGCATGTGGCTTATTCCACCAACTCCCCCCTGACTCCTGAAGATCACGGGACAGCAGCCCCATGGGCGGTGACTCCCCTGCAATGCCAGGCTGTTCCGGGTCAGGTGATGGGTCTGATCTCCAGCAGGCAGGGTGCTACACCTGCGCTCAGAAGCGGTGGACAGAGCTCTTGTTATGGTTCAACAGGTTGGTCCTGCCCAGAGGCTGCCCCTGGGGTCGGAGACCAAGGCACTGAGCACACGGTGCCAGAGTCACACATGGGTGACTCTGAGGATGAGGAAGGACGGTACTTGAATGGGTCTTACCTGTGGGAGGTGACAGAACCGGTGTTCGTCACACCCCTTGTTTGCCCCACTGTGTCGTCTCGAGTGAAGCTCTTGCTTTCTGATAACACTAAGTCGGGGTGTGCACAACTTATACAGAAATATTTAGAGATTACAGTCGGAGCCTCTGACCCCGTATTGACTTGAGTTATTCTCCTAACGTTCACGAGGCGTTTATCTCCTGATGGAAAGAGACGTCACGTGGACCGTGTATATAGTGACTAGCGTTTCCCGGTTGCCCTCACTGTGCTGTGCGTGATACCAGAGGTGATTACGTGTAGACGTGGACTCCTAACAGCTGTACGTTTCATGACTCAGATTCCTCGATTTAGAACACACATTCTCCCTGGCCCAGGGTCATGGCCACTTGAGTACTTCCTGCCGACGTGTCTCAATGTCACGGTGATCTGGATGAATTCAATGCCAAAGGCTTCTCAGGGTGAGGTTGGCTGGGTTGGATTTTATGTGTTTCTATTTTTAAAATTTTGAAATCGAAGATGTTTTGTTTATGAAAGCTGTATGTGGCATAGTAGACAATCAAGATATAGTTAAAAAAAAAATTGGTATGTTAACACCGAGAAATAGCCACTGTTAACATTTTGGTTGAAGATACTTCCTTTTTTTCCTATGCATATTTATGGCTTTTTATTTATCTGACATCATTAACACTTTGACTTTCTTGTGTGCATTTTGACATAGCCCATCCTATCTGGACTAATAGTTATGTTATGATAGACAAATCCCTAATATTAGTAATTTCATGCAAATATTTTCTTCTTCATTTTACGCAATGGATCCTTCACATAAAAGTCCTGGTTGGAGGCTCTCTCTCCCTCGAGAGGAATTGCTCCAAGCCCTGACCCAGACGTCCGGCTGTTTGCATGCATTGTGTAGTAGTTCATCTGGAACTTACGGCTCCCGGGATCACTAAGAAAAGGGAAGAGCTCGAGATTCAAAAGGGGATGGTTTTAAGGACTAGGCTTGGAAGTGACTCGCATCACCTCTGTCTGTTCCAGTAGCACTTAAGTCACATGACCTCAACCAAATTTCAGTGGAAGCTGAGAATGGCAGACTCCCTGTGTGTGTTTTCTTTTTTTATTTTTATTTATTGTTTCAGCATATTATGGGGGTACAAATGTTAAGGTTACATATATTGCTCTTGCCCCGCCCCTCGAGTCAGAGCTTCAAGCGTGTCCATCCCCCAGACGGTGCACATCTCACCCATTATGTATGTACATACCCCTCCCCTCCCCCACCTGCCCGACACCAGATAAATGTTATTCCTATATGTCCACTTAGGTGTTGATCAACAAATACCAATTTGCTGGTGAGTCCATGTGGTGCTTAGTTTTGCATTCTTGGGATACTTCACTTAGTAGAATGGGTTCCACAGCCCCAGTGTTTTTTTTTAGGAGACGCAGCAAGGTGAGCAGCATCACCAAATCTCCAAATGTCTTTTGAAAATCCAGTTTTAATGGTGTATCTTCTCAAATCGGTTTAGAAGCCCAATGGTTTTATGGTTTCATGGTTTATAAAAGTGACTGCTTTTAGTGTTTAACTATTAATGTGCTAGTACTCACAGTGGTGCATGTTGACATTTGTCTATCTGACTTTTTTGTGTGTGTGGATAGATTCCTAGATGTAGAATTCTTTTTAAAAAAAAAAAAATACTTGCCCAAGCATGTTGAATTGGTCAGTATGTCTGCATTGTGATTTTTAACGTACTGTCTCATCTAATGAGCACGGTGTTGTAATGATCTCCCTTTTGCAGAGAAGCAAATGGAAGCGTGAGTAGTAAACCAATGTGCCACGTTCAGTTGCTGAGGTGTCTGATCTAGCAGTTTAGATTCTGTCCTGAGAGCAAAGCTTCCACTCCGAACTGCTAGCTCAAAGGGCCTTTGGATCTTAGAGCCAATTTCTCTCTCATAAAGGTTTTACTAATGTATACTTCTATTGGCAGCATATAAAAATGACTGAAGGCCAAATTCTTACAAGTTTTTTTCTTGATTTTGTCAAAATTAATAGTCACAATGACAACACAGCTCAGTGGCTAAGAAATGAAACAAGTGCTTGCAAAGCCGTTGCTTAGGGTTCACTGCCTTCTGATTGCTTTGGTTCATACGTCTATAAAATTGGGAGATCACCTCGATAGACTTGTGGCTAGGAAGTCACACAGCATTCTGAGAATGTTCTCCAAAAACAATAATGACGAACAGAATGTTCCCAGGCGCTGAAATTTCAATATTTCTAATTCTGGACACCTCCAGAAAATATTTAGGTTGGAAGGATTTGAAACAAGTATGAAAGCTGCCAAACGAATTCAGTTTCGTATCTGTTATTAGAGGAATTGGCACTCCCTATAATACGCATCGTGTACATTCATTCACTCGCTCACATAACAGATACATGTTGGGAAATACCGCCAGGTGCTCCCGGAGGCTCTGGGGACGGAAAGGTGAATGAAACAGGTGTGATTCCTCCCAGATTGATTGTTCCAGTGTAGGGAACAGACGCACAGCAAAAGACATTTGTGCATCAATTCACTTTTATTAAGGAGGAGTTAGAGTGCTGCAAGAGCTTCAGCATGAAATCTGCTTTAATCTGGGGAGGGTGAGGGAGCATTTCCCTGCGTGACTTCCACTTCGGCTGAATCATGAGCGAGCAGGAATTGGGCAAATTGAGGAAGGGTGAAGAACACCAGGCCAGGCAGATGGAATAACACAGGCAAAGACTTTGAGGCAGGAAAAAGGCTGGTGTCATTAGAAAATAACAAACAAATGAGCAAGGACAATACGGCGGGGCAGAGAGAGGGCTGCACTCGGCGAGGTGAGTTTTGGACATTGTCCTAAGCTAGGAGATCCTGTTGAGACATATTGGTTACATTTGCAATTAAAAGAAAGAAACAAAAAGTTACTCTGGATGCCTGAGAAGTTTTAAGGGGGCCTTGTTAGGAGGTGGGTGGAGTAGGGTGGCAGCTTTGGGGAAAATGCCCAGGGCGTGTCCGTGTTTCTGCCTTTTGCTAAGAATATATCTGAGAAGAGGGAGTTGGGGAGGGAAAGAGCGTGAGCTGGCTCTGGGCACGCGGAGTTTGGGGAGCCGGCAAGACGTCCACGCCGAGCTGTTGGGTAGGCGGCAGGATGCAAGGGTCCGGAGCTGGATGGCAGAATTTTGGCTGAGGATGTGAATTTTTGAGTCATTGGCATATAGATGGTATTTGGAACCACAAATACATCGTCAGAACCAACTAAATTGGCAACCTTTAAGCAATGACCTCTCTGCAAAAACATGAGATTAAAAAATAAAAAGGAATCTCATAATGGATGACTCTTTAACATCAGAATTCTACCATCCCACAGGCGCTATTAATTTCCAAGGTCATGACGGGGGGGTCTGCATGCCGGTGAACCGGGCTGCGTTGCAAACTCCTTTTCGATGTTAAAACTTCTAAGGCATGTTTTCGTAGCTATGAAAGACGAACCCGAGAACAAGATTGGAGCATGCTCGCCTCGTTTTTCCCCAAGATCTTGGCTTCAGCTTGTATTCCTTTTTGTGATGATTGAAAGACATTTTTCCTTTCTGTTTGTTTTTTTAACCCACATACACAAAATCACAGGACAGAACCTCTTTCGAGGAGAGGAGGTGGAGGGTGGCTGAGGGGGCGAGCGAGGGAGGCAGGCATGGGAAGGCAGGAAGATGCCAGCTTCTACCTCAAAAGGCAAAAATGACAAAGCACGATATCTCCCCTCTCGAGGGGACGTTTAGGGTGGCTGGCGAGTGATGAACAGGCCAGATTTCAATTGTTCTGATGCTGAGTGAGTAATTCTTCGGAGCACTTGCTCTCCTTGCTTTTTAACGTTTTGTTTTTCATCGTAGTAAAATTTACATCACATACCGTTGACCATCCTGCCCATTTCTGAGCGTGTGATTCAGCCGTGTTAGGCACGTTCGCATTGTTGTGTGATCTGGTCTCCAGGGCTCTTGTCACCTTGCAAACCCGAAACTCTGCACCTACTGAACAAGAAGCCCCCGTTCTCCCTCCCTCAACCCAGGCCCCCCACCATTCTATTTCCTGTCTGCACAGATTTGACCGGGGAGCTCACAGCGATGGAATCCTACGGCGTTTGTCTGTTTGTAACTGGCTGCATCGCCTAGCAAAGTCCTCCCTGTCCGCCCATGTCGTAGGATGTGTCAGAATCTTCTTCCTTTCCGTGGTTGAACAATCCATTGTATACATACGCCCCATTTGGTGTTTGTTTTCCTTTATTGTGGCTGGGACACTTAACATGAGATCTACCCACTTAACAGCACCGCACTGTGCATTTAAAAATTTGTTAACTTACAGGGACGATGTTGCGGGCGGATCTCTGGAACTCGCGCATCTTGCATGACGGAAACTTTGTGCTGGTTGAATAGCAATGGCCCATTTTTTTCCTCCCTCTACCCCCCTGGCCACCACCGTCCTGCTCTGTCTCTGAGTCTGCCCGTGTTGGAGACCTCACAGGAGTGGGATCAACCTTCTCATCGTGCCGAGTGAAGGGAACCTGCCACGGAAGGTCAGAGCACCTGCTTCTTGACTTCATTCAAATTTGGGTGTCATTTGGTTGAGGCCAAAACAAAATTGTGGGAATTTTTTGGTACTATGCGAGCCTGGCTGCTCTAGGGAATGTTCCTCGTGTGCTTGGGGGCTGGGTTGGCAGGCTAGGGGCTGAGAAACCCAGGCTACAGAAGGGGATAGTTGGGACACAGTGAAAGGTAGGCTCTGTCTGTGCTCTGGGCAGGAGTTGGTGGGAGTGGAGAGGGGCTTCCCAGTCTGTTTTTCCTTTTCTGAGATATAGACTGCTCTAGAAAAAAGATGACTAGTACCTCGCTCGAGGCAAACGATGAGTTTGGGTGGCACCCATTTGCTTTGTTTACCTAGGAACCCACCAGAGCCTGATGGGTGTGACTGGGGTGCAGGTGTCTCACGCCCCCTGGGACTCAGACCAGCCCTCCTAGTGGCTACACGTGTGATGGACCAGTCTAGAAATTTACCCACCCTTGTAGCGTCAGAGTATAATTTTCAAAAGCATGATAGCGCACTTTTCATAGAAATAGAACACGAGTATGTGTTAACGATTTCATGCACCCTGTTCATGAATGGGGGAACTAGAGAAGATGTTATGGCAATTTGAAGAACCTTTGAGGAGCCGGGTGTTATCATACCCAGTCTGATAACGGAACACGGCACTGAGCTTGCCGCATTCGCTGCTGCACTGGCTCACGTCCTGTCGGTCGATAAGCCATGATTACAAGTTAACCTGTAGCTTGACGCTGTATCGATGCCAATCCAATGTAATTAGCAAAGTCAAACACGGGCGCATGTTCATAGGTAACTAAATAATCCTCTGGTGGTGAGCCGATCAAGCAATGATATTGACGGGACAGGAGTCGCCATCTTGCTTCGTTCTGAATTTTGGATAATATACTTCTTCACAGAAATGTTGTTGCTACAGGGAAAGGCTTGGATGTCAGTGTGTGGTCGTGGAGAAAAATGTGGTGGCATTTCCCAAACCCCTGTCTGCCTGGCTTTCTAAAGATAACGCGAGATGCCCGCAGTCTGCCCTGTAAGTGTGAGTTGAAAGGTTTCTCTATTTTAATCTCGGAGTTTCTGTCTAGACTGTGTGGTAGGGAAGGCGGGGCTGCTATCTCTGTGCTCTTTTCACCCCCTTAATTGATGTGGGGTTTTTGCAGGCTACTTAAGTGTAAAAGCACTTCAGTTTTAAGCTTCATCTTCTAGCACTTTCTGGCCACCTCCTTTTCTCTTGGGAAGCATTTCCGCCTCTCTGTGCCACCTGGGGCTCAGCCATCCCAACCTCTCCCCATGCTGGCGTCTTTGGAGAGCCTCATCTTCTGTGGTCCCTGGCCATTTGGTCTACATCCTGTTCTGTCGGACACCTTGATTCTTTCAGAGCATGAACCCTTTCCGATAAAGAACTGCTCTCCTATTCTTCCTGGGGGTCACGAGACTGTTAGTGCTGTTGCCTCAGTTTCTCAAAGTTCCTGACTTTAGCAGCCAGATATATCACCTCTCTTTATAATAACTCAAGAGCTATTGGCTTTATTATCATCTTGCCACAGTGGAGTTGGGAAATGGATAGGTTTTAACTCCTAAGATTCTACATAGAAATTCAGGGCATAGATTCTTTTTTTCTGCTTTGGATCTGCTGGTATATCTGGAGTTGAGGGGCTAGGGTTGGGGAGGAATTCCATCTCCTCTCTCTCTGCCCAGCTCCCGTTGGTTGTATTTCCAAGGAGTAGGCTGCTGGGTAAAGGGCTCTTTTCTCAGAAGCTCTTTCCAGCACCTACTTTTCTTTTTTAAAATATATATATCTCCCTCCTCCTCAGACTGGAGAATTATCCTTTGAGAGTTGGGATAATGCACATAGTCTTCAAAATCTAATGTCTAAGGCCAGATGGACCTTGATTTTTAAAACTCAAAAGCCGGGAGTTTGCTTTTATTCTTCACTTCTATGCTATGACATACAGGGGTATTTGAGGCCTGGGGGGGTGTCTTTGGGTCTAGTATAGGAATGGAGGTGAAAGGTTATGACAAAAGTAAGGAAAAAAATCAAAGGTAAGGGAAAAACTCAGTAATATTTAAAACTGTTTTCCCACTACAGTTAGTGGAGCACTTTGCATGCATCAAGATTCTGACACTGAATGGCCACTGAGTGGGCAAATGTGCTTTGTATGATAATACGAAGCACCCCTGAAATGTACCGTTTTAATTTCTTTTTCTTGAAATGGAGGGATTTTAAGTATTTCATTTCCAGTACTTGCTGAATATCACGCATGTGAGCGCACATGTCTTTTTTTTCAATTAACTTGTCAGTCTACCCTTATTTTTCAGGAGGTTAAAGAAAAAGCTTTTTAAATCGTTCTAAATTGTTTAAATAAATGTGCTTACTGATTCGTGAAACATCCAGAATTTGGTCTGCGGTGTCTTTACTGGAATCGCTCTGTGATTTGGAGAACATTTGGAAAGGCCCTTACAAAACAATTCTTAATCAATTGGATTAAGTGTAGGGAAAAAGATACTTTCTGATTTCTTTCAGATCTGAATAATGCAAGAGCTCTATTGGCTTTAAAGGACTCTTTATCTTGCATTGCACTATAATTTTTTCCAATGTTGCAGCCCCTTGGGCACTTTTTTAGACAAAGGCGGTGAGAAATGTTGACCATGCTCCTCCATTCACTCTGGGAGGTTCTGATGTCAACACTGGGTGCAGATCAAAGGAAATTTGGGAGGGGTTTTATCCTTACATTGTAAGACAGCTGCACAGACAGACAAGGTTCTAGTGAATCTAAGTTCACAGAGAAGCATATGTGTAAACAACTATCTCTAGCTTTGGGGAGAGAATGTTTCGCTTCGCTTGCCCTAAGCAAGCCCTGACAGCCACGCCCTTCAGTCCTGGAAGACGTATGTGACATCCTCATGCACAGGGCAGAGGGCATCTGTGGCTTTTGCCTGTTCAACATCCATTCTTTTTCCTTCCAGTAGCTTCTCCCAGGCTGCTTTGAGGGGACCCCCTTTGAGTGCAGTCTTGGGGGAAATATCAGCTAAGACACCTCCTTTTTCCTAGCCAAGAAATGGGTGCTCTCATGTGCCAGACCGGACCCATGGGTACTGTTCCCCGGTGGAGTGGCTCACAAAGACCAGCAGTGGTGGGAGTCTGATCCTGCACCTGGGTCCCCAAAGCTGCTTGCTCTGGGCCCTGTCGTGTCTTTCGAGTTTAGTTTTGTTTCAGGGACCAACTCTCATAGCATAACCGAAACTCCCTAAAACACCCTAAATTTTGCACAGCAATTAATGGCCAACAATGTTGCTCTTGCTCGCAGCTGAAGAGTCCTAAATAAGTCATAGATTATCAGGCAGAACTCTCTGGATGAAATATTAGAGACGTTTCAAATTCCCAAATAGCATAAAAGGATAATTTGACAGAGCTTACCTGGGCACACAAAGGTCTTACGGCTTATTTCACCCTCCGTGTTGATGCGTGAACGTTTGATTTGCTGGCTTTTTTCTTCCAAATTTCCTGCTTATCAAGGTGTTGACAGAATCAGAGCCTTTTATATTAGAGTGCAAGAGGGAAATGGTATTTACAAAGGGCTGTTTGACCCAAGTCTCACAGTCTTGGAGTTTTTAACATTTGGACACTGCGTTACATTCCGATGATACACATATGTTGAGGTGAGTGTTTGGGGGCGGGTGTTAAATTGTAAACATAAGCATTTGAAATACAGTAAAACCTTAACCCCTTCCTGACATTTCTTCATGTGTTGAGGTTATCTGGGTTTCTCTCTCTGCCTGTGAGTGGCTGGGGATATAATCCATTAAAAACATCTTCACAACAGTGTGGGGGCGGAGTGTTTGCAAATCGATGCTTCTCTCATCATTATTTTAAGGAACTGGGATTTTGTTTAATCAAATAATAAATAGTTGAGGTTTGAGGACACATTATACAAGATTAACGTTGTGTGAATTAGCGTCCCCGATGAGTTTAGTTTTAATTAAGATCGCAAGGCAGAGAAAGTATCGAGAAGGGGGAGGATCGCAAAGTGAGGAGTTGAGATTGTACTAAAATCAGCTTGCTTTCCAGGAGAGCTATTTGGAAATGGCCGCAAGCTTTTCCGGGATTTCTCTTTAGCAGAAGACCGGGTCATCCCGGCGTTGGCAGTGGGGTTGCAAATCTCAATGAGTTATGCAACGCGGGCTTATCGGGTGATCTGTATTTAAAGCACAAAAACCAAGCAGTTCTTTGCGGTTTATCGCAGAGTGATAATGAAAACGTCATTAATCTCGGCTGGGGAAGGGGGTCCAACAATAAATGCCTTCTGAAGCTACCTTTACGTCTCAACCAACAATTTAAGGGCATGGTCCTGAATGGGCATCTCCCAGGACCCTGACAGTTGCCTGGAGGGGCGGGAGGGGGCAGGTGCTGGTGAAGGGCCGTGGGATGCACCCTCCTCTGAGGACTCGGGTATTCTGGCTGCGCTGTGGGGGCGTGGGCCCAGCATCGCCCCAACTTCTGAAGTTTGAGAAAGCAGAAATAGATTTTTTAAATGTGAAACTCTTGGCTTTTTAGAATATATATTTATGATACAGAATAATTATATGTATTTATAGGCTATGCTGTGATGTTTTGGTACATGTATACATTGTGCAATGGTTAAATCAGGGTATATATTAGCATAGCCATCACCTTCAACACGTATCATTTCTTTGTGATGAGAACATTCAAAACCCTCCCTTCTAGCTATTTTGAGATCCATGATGCATTATTGTCAACTGCCATGCAAACGCACATCAGAACTCATTCCTCCTGTCTAACTGTAGTGTTGTGTACCCATTGACCAGCCTTTCCTCCTCCTCTCCCTCCCCTCCCCTCCTTATCCTCTGGTAGAGGGTCAAAGTCTTGGCTTTTAAAAGTTAACCAGTGATATAATCTCACGAACATGACACAGCTCTCGTGGCCTTCTGAGTTCAGTTCCTTACCACTGGCTCGTATGCCTTCTATCTGGAAATACTGTTAGCCTGCGATGCTGGGTGTATTTCACCACATTGACGGCATGGCAGGGTAAAACCATGAATAGATGCAGAATCAATACCATTGATGATAAAAGTTCTGAGAGAACTAGGAATAGAAAATAACTTTCTCAGTATAACAAGAGACATCCTCTGATGGACAACAGCTATCATCCGTGATGGTGGCAGCCTGGATGCTTTCTAAGAGAGGGACAAGGACGGATACCTGCTCTCTGATGCATCATGTGACTGGCTGTCCTACCAGTGCAGTAAGGAAAAGACAATGAATAAAAGGACATGCATGGAGGAAGATTCATTAAAACTGACTTTATTAGCAGATGATGGAATAGAGTATGTAGAAAATCCTCAAGAATCTACAAATGCCATGAGTCAGGTCTACCTACTGGGGGGGGGGTCTCTTGAAGAAAATTTCACACCTTGGGAAGGAAGAGAGATTCTTTTAGACTCATTTGTAAACAAACATACTAAAGAGTCAACTGCTGTCTCACTGGAAGGAGGTGCCTGTGGTTGATGATGGCTCATGAAGGTTTCACTTGTCTGACAGTGGGAAGGAAGAGAAGCACCTGTCCAGGTGTGTGTGCCCCGCCCCCAACCCACACACCTGCAGAGACGCAAGGCTGGTTCACGGTAGAGGCTCTGGAATGTGAGACGTGAGCCCCGGCCCTGCCGCCACCTATCTGAGACTGAATTCTGTAGCCGGACTTCAACTCTGACAATGTTTGGGTGTTGTGTGCACATGTGTGCAGAGTCAATTAAAATCGAAGTGTGAACATTTTTAAAAACAAAACCAGTATCGATGATGATAGTAACAAATCAATAACAAGTACTACTGAAGAACCCCGGTGGAGCGGCCGCGTCCCTTTTCTTTTCCTGCCTCTCCTCTCTGCCAATCACTCCTTGTCTGTCTCCTTTCTCAGCCTCTTTCCTTCTGTTGTTTCTGTAGCTCAGAGGTCATATAAACAAACCCCTAAATGGTCCAGGCAGGTGACATCAGAGTCTGAAGGTGCAGGTACAAGAAGCGAGGGATTTGGTGGGGACCAGTCTACAAGAGCCTGCGTTTCAAACTCTCCGTGGTGAGGGACCCACTTCTGTTTCTTAATGTCGTGGGCACACACCTGTCCACGTCCAAGCTTTCAGGTGACACTGGAGGAGAAGGTGCTTGCCAAATGACAAGTATCTGCAGCCGCCAGGGCGGAAGGATGTGGGTGGTGGATGCTCTAGGAGCCCTCAGTGGTCTTCTCTTCTCACTTGGTGTGCTCTGTGTCAGAGAATCCAGCCACTCCTCAGTTCCAGAACCTTCTTCTCAGCTACATATTGGACATCTCCATTGGAATATTGCCCAGATAACTTTGAACTCAAGTTGAACTTGTTATATTTTTCCAGGAACCCTGCTTCTCTTCCTCAATCCCTCTGCCTGTGAATAACATCACATGCTCCCAGTTGGCCAAGCTCAAAAATCTGAGCTGCTGCCTCTCCCCCCTTGCACAGGTGAAACCGGTCATCCAAGCCTGGTTTTTTTTTTTTTTTTTTGTTTTTTACCATCAAAATAAAAACCACCCTCGTCAGTCTCATTGCCACGGTATTAGATCAGACGCAGTTGGTACCTTCATGCTTTGGACTCTTTTACCATTCCCTGGGAACCTCCCTTCCTGTGATGGCACCTGGAAGATTCTTACTCATTATTCAGACCCAAATGCCTTTTCGTGCCATGTTCTAACCTCAGCAGGCAGAGAGCCCCTGCCACGTCCACACCTAGGTGGTTTTACAAGCCTCTGTTTCACCGCTTGCCACTTTCTCAACAGTCATCCATTTATCGGACAGATATTTATCTAGCACGTTCCGTGTGCCAAGACCTGAGATAGATGCATGGGAAACACTCAGGTTCTTGCCTTCGTGGAGATTGCACCCTAATGGGAGGGGGAGGAAGTACTGTGTACATTTGCTCATTCGTTCGTGTATGTCAGACGGTGACAAGTGCCATGTAGGAAAATCAGGGAGGAGAGTTGAAGCGCCTGTGTGCACACGCAACTTCCAAATGTGTGGAAGTTGGGGTCGGGGGCAGCCAGTCGGGCAGCCCCTGCAGGAGACGACGGGATGAGCTAAGGAGACATCGCAGAAAAGCAAACTCCAGGTCGAGGGGCTGACAGATGTCAGGACCTGCAGGGGATGGTGTCGCGCTGCAGGTGGGAAGAAGGGGTGGGATTTGTGTGTCTTTTAAACACGGATCTGCTGGAGTGAATGACCCGTTGGATGAGGTGCAGGAGACAAAGAAGAGTCAGTGATGGTCCCCAAACCCGATGGCACGACGGAGTTGCTGTCTACATAGACGCAGAGGCTGCCGGAGTGGCAGGTTCAGGAACTCGAGAGCCCGGGTGTGTGTTGTAAAACTTCCTCGTTTGTCTCTCCCGCATGACACTGTGGATCCTTTAGGGCATAAAATGTTTTACTCTCATCACCAAAACCCTAAGCCTTGGGAGGCCCTCCATAAAGGGCTTAAGTAACTGATGAAATCTCTGTGCTCCCACCAAGTACGGCTTGTGTTGTATAAAAAGAGAGCGCTTCTTTATTGAGAGAGAGAAAAATAGAACCTGCTTTGTTCCACGCTACAAAGCATCCCGGCCCACTGGCCACCCCCATGCCTGGCAACGCTCTTCAAGGCCCGGGCTCTCCTTTGGTGCGTTCTGAGTCTGGTGACATTCTCCCATCCCCCGATTCCACCAGCCTGCTCAGCGGTGATGTCATCTGTCTCCTCATTAGCCCCCTGGTGGGGTTGGCCCTCCCAACCCTGCCCTGCAAGCCATCCCCCACCCCCAGCAGCAAGCATGATCTCAAATGCACAGGAGATCAAATCTCTGCAGTGCAGAATCCCTGGGTTACTTTGAATTGCCGTGAAGACAAGACACAAACTCTCCACCTACGAGCTCTTGCACAGCCTGGAGGCTGCCCACCTCCACCCTCTTCCCTATTTTCTCCTTGCATGGTTACCCCGGTGCGCTCCAACTGGGTAGTTCAAACTTTGCCTTTCGCCAAGGCCTCTGTAAGTGCGGCTTCTTTACTGTAGAGTTCATTCCTGGCCTTTTACCCTTCACTGGGAGATGCTGTTCCTCATCCCGGAAAGCTCACTCCTGGCTGGTTATCTGTGTGGTCCAGGTCCCTGGACAGGTGTCACCCTTCTGAGAGAGCTCCCCAGCCCTGCCCCAAATCACCGAAGGGTTTCTCTAGGGTCCTCGTTCAGCAGGGCTGGGGTGAGTCTGTATGCACCCGAGAAAGATTGATTTATGGGATTCACGTAGCATGAGATATCTTACCTCTACACAGGTGAATAATTTGTATCATTCTTACCCTTTGGAAGTTGTTTCCTCTGGTTTCTTAATTTGCTTTTTGTTTTACTTATTTAACAAAGGTCATATTAAGTATATACTGTGCCCTGTATGTTGAGTTACCCCCAGGCAGGAGCAAAACAGGTAATATCTTTATGGTGATAGGAACAGCTGACACTAAAAAGTCCTTATTCATGTGCCAGACCCTGTCCTAAGCCCTAGACCTGGACATCGACTTGCTTAATCTGAATGGCCCTGTGCGGTGGGATGCCGTCATGATTTCCCTCTTGAAATGGAGAAAGTGAGGGATGGAGATATTAGTGAGAGAGAGAGAGTGGGGTTGGAGCCCTTGCATTTGTGAGCGAGAATTCACTCGGGAGATGGCTCGTGTGGTGGGAGGGCAGCGATGCTCAGGTGACCTGGAGGACACCCCCCTGCCCCGGGTCTGTTACCAAGTCTTCTGGGGTTTTGTGGGTATCACTTCTGGAGGAGTCCCCATCACAAGGAAATACTCTAAAAATGAGCAAATGCGATGAAGTAGAACTTTTCCTACCCGACATTCCAACCAATCAGTGTTGGTTTGGAAGGGGACGTCGCACAGGTTAAAAGAACTCTCCTGCCTTTAAGCCCTTGTACGTTCTCCTCTGCGAGACTTTATAAACCTCTAGTTTGAGGACTTGTCTATGCATCCGTGTTCTGTCGGGACCTGGGGTAGAGTAGTCCCAGTAAGGAGCCCAGGGAATAACGCTTCAGGAGGTGCTCACTGTCCGGGTGGCACATGCCAGTGTGGGCACCCGAGGGTGCGTGTCCTTAAACCTGCACCCTAATCCCTCACCCTGGTCTCGGCGCGGCCTCGGCTGGAAGCCTGGACGGCTCACAGACACTGTGGTGTTGGCAGGGCTGCAAGACGTCATCTCTGCACTCAGCACTGCTTTTCATAATCACCTGAAGCCATGTGT
>CAUYPO010028670.1:0-32613 GCA_963574435.1 Cheirogaleus major
GGGCGAGGAGGAGTCTAGGGAGGTCTCGAGGCCACAGGGGATCGTCCCGGGCCTGGGTGGACCTTCCCCTTCCCCTTCAAACAAAAAGGCCAGTGTGGGGCTGGTGGCTGATGGCACAGCTGACTCGGTGCTCAGAAGCTCCGGCAGCAGAGTTCCTTTCCTGACCCTTGGGGCGGTGGCCCGGCCAGCGTCACCTTCCTCCCACCTGGGGAAGACACAACACGCACGGCCGTGCCAGCAGACGTGCTCTCAGCTCTGCACACCCTGTGGGTGCAGCGAGGCCCAAGGGTGTCATGGAGTCTGCACGTGGGTGGCCCAGTGTGGCTGTTTCCATCGGGGCTTAGAGGGAGCGGCCGTTCCCCACCCCTGGAAGACCCTCTGGCTGTTCTCATCCCCCCAGGTCTCTAGGTGCTCAGAGCTCCTGGTTCAGAGTCTCCCCCTGTCCCGCGCTTCTCCTCCTCGCTCCCCTCTCACCGTGGCCTGGCTGCGCGGCAGATTACCTTCTGAAAATATACTTCGAAGGGTTTTTGTTTTGTTTTGTTTTCCCTACTTGACACTCTTGAATAAAGTAGGCCATTTGTCTTTCAGGCAGAAGAATTTCAACAGTTAACTTGCGCGGTGCAGGCTCAGTGTGTGGAGGTAGTTTTAAATAGTTTTTCATAGCAGCCGTATTGCTGTCTCAGCTTTCCCCAACGCTCGTGGCCTCCTGTCTCTAGCTAATCCCCCCAACAGCCGCCCCCACCCCCAAGCACCCAGCCCACCTCAAGCCACTCACACTGAAAGAAGCATTCATGCCTGGCCCATGTGTTTGTTTAGACTCAGCCTGTGTTAGTCCATGTTAAATGCAACAGAATGGAGAAAAATGTAATTCTCTGCCGGCTTTTGATCAAAGAGAGGACTTTTTAAAAAAAATTCGGGATGGATTTCTGAAGGACAATGTTATACACATTCTGCGTGTTTCTGAGCTTCAGTGTTTAGTTGATTTGGGGGAAAAAAAGATTTTGATCCCAGGGAGAAAACACTCACACAAACACGTCTCCGCACCACAAACATTGCGAGACAGGCATTTTTCATAAGCCTCCCCAGCCGAAAAGTGGAAGGGATCGCCTTTTGATTTGTCAACAACACAAGAGAATTTGAAATACGGCTCGACCGCAACACACGAACCCTTTCTCGCTTCTGGAGAACTCAAGGCAAAGTCATTCCTGTCGCCAGGGGCTAATTTGGGACCCAGGATGTCCTCCCCGGGTGCTCAGAAACGCATATGTCCACACTCACTCCATCGATCTTCGTTTCACGACCAATCATTAAAAGTACGTTTCTCCCCTAACTCCCTCAGCTTCGGAGCAAATGCAAATAAAAATCGCTTAAAACGGTTAACATTTCCTGTCATTGAAGGCCTTCGACCGGGGTTGGGGGTCGGCAGACTTTAAAGAGTATTTCCACAGGAAAACTCATTGCGGATCTGTGGCGGGAACGCAGACTGTTTCATCCAGCGAAGTTTGGGGTTTGCAATCAGCCTAAATTTATTGCAGTCAGTCAAACGATCCTTTCTATTACGTGGACGCAGGGGAGCAAATATTCCAAACAAGCGCTTAGAGTATTAACCTGGGGCCCGGCTCAGGTCACAGGAAAAAACTAAAATAAGTCCTCTTTCCCCTGTCCTCCCCTCCCCTTTAGTCACTTTCTTTTCCATTATGGAAAAAAACCCGAATTTGGTATTTTAATTTGTTGTGTTTCCTGTATTGATTGTTTAGTTAGTGATTTTGCCAACTTCCTGGATGTTCATTTCTGTTCTGCACAAAAGAGCCACATTTCCTTTTGGAATCGGGACCAGGAGACAGAACAGACTTGGGAACCGTGAGTGCACCCCGGTCTGGTCTTCCCAGCGCCCCAGACCCCCTGCTTCCTGCCCTTTCTGCGACTGGGAGCTAAATCTCCACTCCCGTGAACCCGCTCTGCGGGCCGCAGCACCTCTCCCCACTTTTAGGAAAAGAGACTCTACAATTTCTACACAAACATGGGGTGGGAAGGGGAGGGGGAGTGACTTCAATTTTCATTTTAAGGCTCCGAAAGATGGAGAAAGTAAACAGAAGCAGGCTGGTTTATTTCAGGGGCTCGAAGTGAGTCTCTACTGAATTTACCTAATAAAATGAATTTTAAAAATTTTCATTTTCTCATTTCATTCCAGCAGAAAATGAGTTTGCCTTTATAATGTCCAGATCTTTCAAACTCTATTGAGTGAGAAATTAAGTTACACAATTTAAATACTTTGGTGTATACACACACACACACACACACACACGCACACACACACGAAATGAAACAATTTGTGACTGTAATGCAATATAGCGAGCCTGGCTTTGGGGTCCTAGGACACTTAAATTTTTTATGATGTGTAATAAAGAAAAATAAGATTCAGTAAAAAATGTTTCTCTTTTAAAAAGGGTGAATTGTAATACTCAATAAATTTAATTGTAATTTTCATTTGTTAATGTAATTTTCCTTTTTTTTTTTTTAATCTTCCGAACATCTTGTCAAAATGTTGGTAGGACTGGAAAGAAAACATATGTTAATGTTCGAGGCCACAGTTGATTTCTTTCCTTTCCAAGAAACTATTCCAACTAGCATGGGAAATTATAAAACAATAGAGTTCTCTTGTGAAAAGACTACCTTGCCTTTAATTACCAAGAGAAAGCAATTAATGCTGAAATTTCACGGCAAATCCGGCGATCAGTTAGGGGTGGGAAGAGGAGGAAGGCAGGATGGTTGTTTTCCTTAAGAAAATCCAGAAATCGACATCAGGCAAACGTATAATTGGAATGTGATTGTATTTAGAAGGAAAAGTTACATAAACTTCAAAAATGAAAGTTGTTTTGCTTAAGTGTCTGAAAAAAAGAATTTAGAATAATATTTGGGTTATCCCAGTTTTGTGCTCTCGCGTTCACAAAAGCTCGTTAGGGTCCAGGCGGGATTAGAGAGCGCCATCCCAAGGAGGGTCGCGTGTGTGCATAGCGGGTCTGCGCTGTCTCCCCTGCACCCCACCCAGGGAGTGTGGGGAGCCGACTGGTGGGAACAGACCTTTACTCCATAAATTCATAGCTAATATGAAACTCTTAAAAATAGCAGTTTTCTAACTTTTAAAAAAATACCTCCTCTTTGGCGGGTAATTGCAGGGAATAGCGCAATGGCTAGAGCCGGTTTTCGAAATTGTGGTAGACCAGAGGTGTGCAAAAGGCTGTTTCCACTCCAGCGTGATTTTGACTAGAGTATTTTGTTCTGGTTCTTCGGTCGCTGAAACGGTGGCATTCCACACCTTAAATACATTTTTGAGCTTTCTAGCTTGGATGGCCCAAAACAGAAAGCGTCCCCTTGGCAGGGAGGTCTGCCTGCTGTCCAGTAGATGGCGATGTTACTTCTAGGGTGACCCCGGGGGTGGGGGTGGGGAAGACACTGAGACTTAGCTCGAAATAATCTCGGGTCACCCTGTCACCTCTCCCAGAGTGCATCCAGTGGGCTTTAAATGTAACAAGAAACACTTTGGAGGCCTCTCCTGAAACGTGCCAAGCTATCAAAGAGTATTTAAAGTGTTTAAGCCAAATGTTAATTACCAAACCTCTAACCCTCCTGAAATAGTCGGTGCCCAGCTCGAGTTCAAAGAAACGCTCCCTGGGAAAGTTTGAGATAAAAATGGAAGAAACTTAACAGCTATTTCAATATTTTGTCAGTTGCCTATGTTTTTTTTTTTTTTTTAAATAAAAGACATCCTCACCTTTTTCCTGTAGCAGCTGTGAAGGATGCACGTTGTACTGTAGTACGTGGAATTTTATGTGCATCAGAATGGTCAAGTGTAACCGGGCACGAATACGTAATGATAGTCTCACCTTCTCAAAAAAGTGTTTTCCTTTTGATGCGTTGGTGAAGTAAATATACATTTGGAAGTTGTATTTCATTATATCAGCACCTGATAAAGTGGTATCACCAGATTCGTAGAGCTTTTAAACCTTAATGCCCCACGAAGGGTTCCAGTATAACCACCCCCTCCTGCCCCATTTGGAACAATTTCTACTTTATTTCAAAAACATTTTTCTATCCCCATATCTTGCTAAAGAAAATCCCAAAATAACGATGAACACGTTCTTCAACACATTTAATGTTAAAATTAAAATGATTTTTAAAACATTTTCGGATGATGTCAATATTTTGCTTATTCATGGGATGACATGATTCCTTAATTTATTTTATGCAATAATTTACCATTTCATTTTTTAATTTAAAAAGAAGTAGTGTGCACGTTGACAAGTATTTTAAACAAACTGGAATTCAACAACAGCAACAAAAAGACTTTTTTATTTTCCTAAGAATGATATTATCATTTATTCTTGGGGAAAAAAAGGATGACTTTTTTTTCCATTTGACTCCAAATTTGAAATACTTAAAGACTTAGAAATATGTAAATGAAGCCTAGTACAATGACTTCATCAAGTCTGGTAGTAATTAATCTTGTATCCTTCTTTAAAAATTTAATTGAAGGACATGCTAGCTTTTACACTTGTGTGTATTTATAAATTGTGCAAGTCACTCATTATACATAACTCAAGTGTATGTATTAATAAAATGATTGTGCAAAAACCCAGCTGTTTAAATAAATTCTGTTCTGCTTTAAAGATTTTGCCCTTTAGGGAGAAAGTCATTTAAGTATTGAGTGGCAGTGACCAACGAACAATGGTTAAAATGTAAATAAATCTTCCTGAAACTTAGTTCTAATTTTCTTGAGCAAGATACTAACCCATAAAAAATAAACATTGTTTATTGAACCACATTTGTATCAAGTGAACCTTTGTAAAATGATACGGAGAAAATATGAACGTTTATGTCCCAAGTACTTTGGCTCCCTGGCAGAACAGAGGGAGCTATTTGATATGTAGAAACTGAAGAAAATAAAATTAGCGACTCTGGTGAGAGAGCCGTTCAGATTTGTGCAGTTGCATGAAGGTGATTGTACTAGAATTAGCACACACACAAAAAATTTGTGTCATTTGGCACCTTGGCTTAAGGGATAATTTAATTACACCACCTATTAGTGGTGACTTATGTTTCTGCTTCAGCCAACCTTCTTACAATCTTGTTTATTTCCAGAAATCACATTTGTGACAGCTCTAATAGGCCATTCAACAGCAAACATTTTCTCATTTAGCTGAAAATATTTCAGGTTTCAGAAACTGGGAAAGGCAAAAAGCACTTTCAGACTTCACGCATCTGAGTTAACTGGTTTGGGGCAAGATTTTTTGACAAATGAACTCAACCATCCTGTTTGACCAATTTCTCCCTAAAATATTTTTATGTTTCCATTTGCCAACCCGGCAGACAAGATTTGAGCAGATGTGGAGATTGTTGCCTCTTCTGGAATTTTTTTTTTTTTTTTTGGTGGAAGGGTAGGACGTGGGCCGGCGCCGTTTTTGCCCGTGGGTCACAGGAATGGCTCGGAGGCCTGCACGGCCAGCAGGCTGGTCCGTCTGTGTCTACCACTGATTCAGATCCTGGGTCTTGTATTTGTAAACTTCCCACTTTCTGTTTTTTGAGAAAGGCACGTCTGATCTCTGCAAACGAAGGTGGGGAGGTGTATTTATTTCCTTCTTAACAGCTGAATGCAATCAGGGCACTTCTTCGGTGTTGTGTTTTAGTTTAAATGTAGAAGAAAAGAGAAAAACGCACCCAAACTGAGACACATCTAGCATCCAGCCTTCAGCCCCCAACCTTCAGTCCCGCCGTGGGGGACGACTCCTGCAGGACCTCCTCCCCGGGCCCCCTCCCCGGGAAATTCTCCTGGAAGAAGAGGGGAAATCGCGGGGCTTTCGTTTCAGGGTCAGCTCACATGTTTAAGCGGTATGTCAGGAGGAAGAAGGCTGAGATCCTTTGTGCAAACAAGCACCAGAAATTCAAATCCCCGCCTGTCTCTCAGAAATGTTCTCGTGCAACAACGTCTCCCGGGCGGTTTGGAGAATGGAGCACTTGAAGGGGAGGCGTCCCCGACACTCCAGGCCGAATCTCCTCCAGGAGAGGGTGCTGGGGACCAGGTCTCTCTCCAGAGCTTCGACAGAGGCTCGCTTGGTGGAGACACGGTACGTGCCCGCCCAGGCTGGCAAAGGCTCTCGTGACCACCCCGTGCCATGCGTGTGCTATGCAGAGGTGGGCATGACATGGGCACGAAGCCCGGCCAAGCCAAGAGGCTCGGACAGCGCTGCTTTGCTGTTCTCACACAGCGCTCGGCCGTTTCACAAATGCCTTTGTTTCTAATGTGTTCGCTGACCACCTCGCCTGCTGAGAATCTAGGTGTCAGGAGGGTCATATGCCCAAGGCCTCAAGTGGCACGTGAGAGATGCTGACAGCAGCGCTCACTGTTAATCCAGAGCTCTCAGTGTGTCGGGTGTCGCATGGGGCAGCAGGGTGGCATCTCCCAACAAGTCGATGAGGCAGGAAATGTCATTATCTCTGTTTGACAATCGAGGAAACTGAGTCCCCAGGAGGCTGAGTGAAGTCCCCAAAGTCACGCGGCCGGTGTGGAGGGCAGGGGAGGACCGGGCATCAAATCTAGGCTGTCGTGTTGAGGACCGCACCGTCCTAACCAGGCCTCACGGCGCTTTGCTAAATAAGTACGTGTCGAGCGAATACGTGAGTGGTGAATTTGAGAGGCAGTGGGGTGTGACGTCGAGAGGAAGGCTTCAGAGGAGGGCAGATTTGGGTTCAGAGAGGGCTCTGCACCCTCATTTACTGGTGACTGGTAAATTCCTTAAATTGTCCAGGCCTCAGTGGTTTCCTGCTACATAGAATGGGAGCTAGTAATCTTGCTTTTTGGGTTGTGAAGGTTTGAGCTTGTGATGAGGGGCGTGGCGTGTGCTCAACAAAGGGTGGCATTGTGGCATTACGACGGTCTCCGGGCCGGACCCCGGGCCCAGAAAGAAGCGGGCGGTGGGGCTGCCCCACGACCGGCTGGGCGACCTGGACAAGAGCCGTGGGCTTGCAGGGCGTTGGTTTCCTCGTCTGTAGAGTAGGGCTGACTTTAGTTCCTGCCTCCAAGACAGGGCATGAGGAGGGCGAGCCAGGCCCGGGGTAAGCACTAAACGAACGTCCACTGGGACGCCCCCAGGACAATGTGTCGTCTCCTTCCAGCTCCCACTCTCATGTTCTAGGGACTTGCGGCCTGGGGAAGTGTGGCCCATGGGTCAGCGTCCCCAGGAGCCTGTTGGAAATGCTGTCTCTGTCCCTCCCAGACCTCCTGTGTCAGAGGCTGCATTGTAACAAGATCCCAGAGATTTGTGTGCCTGTGGCCTGAGTCTCAGGCCCCCCAGAGACAGAGGCCACTGTGCACTTCCTTCTTCTCCAAGAGTGTCCCCAAGGGGCTCTGAGGAGGCGGCTGTCCACTTCTCTGTGAGCTCCAGACGTCCTGGGGCCCCTCCTGGTCCTTCCCCTGCCCTGCTCTGCCCGCAGGCTCCCGCGGCTTCTGGTGGGGTCTGGCCGGGGGCCAGTGGGCGGCACTGGCGGGAGACCGGAGGGCCGGCTGGAGGAAGGGGAAGCCGGGATGTTGCTCCTCTTCTGTCTGTCTGTGCTCAGGCTGTGTCCAGCAGCGTGTGTGGGGCCACCACGAGCCCAGGGAGGGCCAGCGCCGCTGGATGGCCCCCCACCGCAGGCTCCTCTCCCGGTCCCAGGGGTCCCTAGCTGCTAGCAGGTATTTGCTGGTTGTCGTCTCAGCTTTTGCGTCACCAGAGCGAGCTTGCCTTCATGTCTCCTCTCCCTGCCATGGTGTCCCCGGGGTCCCCACTGCGCCCACAACTCGATGTTCCACAGACGCGCCACGCTGGCCCAGGCCTCTGCCTTTGCACGTGCCGTGTCTTCTCCCCGAAGAAGAGCTTTTTCCAGCCGGCAAATCCGTTTCCTTCAAGCACCCACGTGAGCACAGCGAGTGTCGGAAGGACAATCATCTGAGTGTTTCAATTCTCCCTCCGGCCCTTGCCGCGCTTCCCAAGAGATACAGATGTAAGGGCGTGACGGCGTGGCAGGAGGGAAAAGGTGAGAGGGAGACGAAGCCTCGCCATGTGCGTTCTGTGAAGCCAGGCCTGCTAGGAAGGCTCTGCTTCCGTGCGTTTGTTCAGCGGCCCATCCTTCCATCAGGAGCAAATACTCTCTGAGTGCCGCAGCCGTGAACAAAGGGCAGAGGCACTTGTCACCCCTCCGCAGCCAGTCAGGGAGGACGGCACGTCACCGGCAACCGCAGTCCTATGCGGGGAATGTTTGGGGGACAGAGTGTGCGTAGAGGCGGGGGCTTCGGGGTCGGCTCTCCAGACGGCCGTCCCAGCTGAGAAGGGGCAGCCTCGTGTGGCGCAGGGAAGGGGCTCTGCAGGCGCCGCGGGGCTCAGCGGGTGCAGGGCTGGGCTGGAGAGCACAGGGACCTCCCCGCCGGTAGGCGAGCGGTTCTGGTTCCGCAGGCCCGGGAGGCTCGTCTCTCTCTCTCGGAAGAGATCGTCTCCACCAGTTGCAACATAGGCAGGAAGCGAAAGCTCACGGTCTCTGTGGCCTGCAGGTCACATTTTACGCAGGCAGGTTTTACTAAGAAGGCAAATAAATAAATGAATAAGTAAAATAAGTAATAAAATGAAACAAACAGACCGAGAAATAAAATATTTATCTTAGTATGTAGAGGCGGTCTGCCTTTCAGTGTCCCAGGGAGAAAGAAAATGTGCTACCTGGATGGCATCACCATCAGTCATCCCAGACGGGGGAGAGGGAGGCAGAGCCCCGGGGGGGGGGAGGGTTGTTGCTATGGAGACGGCCCGGGTACCCTCCTTTGCTTCTCCGGCTTGTTGCTCTGAAGGGATGCTGCTCCCGGCTGCAAGTCAGAGGCCTGGGGGGAGGGATGCACTTTTTCAGAGCCCAAGTGGGTGGTACCCATCATCCTTTGGCCTCCATGCCCGGGCCCTCAGGGTGACAAGGTGAATGCCACACCTGGATGAATGTCACATCCTCTCCAGGAGGAAGGATAAAGGGAGAAACATAAGGTCTTTTATCCTCTGGGCGTGCACATCTCATTGGCCAGACTGGGTCACCAGACCACTCTCCACCGCAAAGGCATCTGGGAAATCGCATATTTTTCATTGGGGCTTATTTTTAAGCCGAATGAAAGGAGAATCCTGCCAATGGGAGGAGTGGGGAGGGAACAGACGTGTGGGACGCCAGTGGAGGGCCCGGGAATGGGTATAGTCAGATCTGGCCATCACCCGGATCCTCCCTGGATCGGACGAGGAAAGAGACTTTTAGAAAATATTTTTACAGAAACCCTCCTGACAAGATATTTATTTCTTAACATCTAAATATTTCACTCACTGCCTCAATAGAGAGAAATGCATTAGTGTGTTTATAGCTTAGAGCACGAGGGATCAGTGTTTCAGGCCAGACCCCCCTTAGAATCGGTGGCGGTGGTGGCGTGTGCCGAGCGACCCGTCCGTGTTCCTGGGGCAGGTGTGGGGTCAACGAGGGAAGGATGGCCCAGGTCGGGTAGGAGATGTAGGTGTTATGTTGGCGTCGATGTAGCAGAGAGGCAGTTTCCATCTGCGGTTTCCTTTTGCAAGTGGGGAAACTGAGGCACGGGGCCCCATAGCTAGCACCTGGTAGGGTTGAAAGTCAGCCCGAGGAGTGATTTCAGGGATGAGCAGAATCAGTGACCAGGGGTCCTGCTCAACATGTGACCCCGGACCACTTCCGTGCGAGGTCCTGTCCCAAAGCGGGTGAGGGGTGACGGCCGTGAGGCCCTGCCCGCCCACTCGCGGGGGCCTCCCTGCCGGCGTGTTTGTTTTGGGCATCTTTGTCACGTTCCTCTGAGTAGCCGCCAGCATCGGTTTTTCCCAGGGGGTGCTCGGTGGTGAGAACCCGGGAACCCTCTCTTATCTCTGTAGACCAGGAGGCGTCCTGTGCCGCGCATCCCAGCGAGGCTTCCCAGCACTGTGATGAGCTTGCAGATTCCTGCGGGCGATTGCTCCAGCCGCCGCCCCAGCCAGCTCCGGAGGGGGGGCTGTGTTTTGTTTCCCAGGCCCCCCAGCGCCGCAGCCGGGCGCAGCCACTGCCCTCTCCCGTGTCCCTGGCCTTTTCAGCTGCTCCGCGGGCCGGCCCGGCCGGCCGCCAGGGAGAAGCAGCACAGGGTGAACTCCTGTTTCCGCCCATTCTTTGTGCAGGGGCAGGGGTGGTTCCCAGCTGGCCAGGGCCATGGGGGACACGGTGGCTCTTGGGGGCCCTGGGGGGGCGCTGTGCAGGCCCCGCCTACTCCAACCTCACCCCACCCCATCAATACCAATTTCTGAAAGATGCTCTTACCAAGCCACAAGGGGATGGAAACACAGTGGAGTGTGGGCGGGGGGTGGGGGGTCTTAATCTTACCTCCAGTGATATTTGTCTGAAAATGTAGATTCTCAGGTCCCCGGTGTCAAAGTCAGACTCATTACCAGGTTGGGGTCCACGACCCACAATTCACACCAGGCCCCAGGTAATTCCTCTGACCTGGCAAGTTTGGGAAAACACTGGCCTGGCAGTCGGGGCCGGCTCTGGACTCAGGCTGAATTCCACCTTGATGATCCCCTTTCAGTCGCTCTGCGTCTTGAAGCCTCTCAGAACCTCAGTCTCCTCTTCTGTTGACGGGATCTGATGTTATCTTCCTTGTGTGATTATTGGGAGAAATCCCAGAGTACTCTGCACACAGAGTGTTTGAATCGAGCGTTCAGGAAAGGACGAATTCTTATTGTCCATAATGATATTCAGAGACACAACACTCCTGGCAAAGTTTCTGATAATCATAAAAACCAGATGGACCACACTGAGCTAATAGGGTTGGAGTCAAAAGTAGAGACCTTGGGCCGGGCACAGTGGCTCACACCTGTAATCCCAGCACTTTGGGAGGTGGAGGCAGGAGGATCACTTGAGGCCAGGAGTTCGAGACCAGCCTGAGCAACATGAATTAGCCAGGCGTTGTGATGAGAGCCTGTAGTCCCAGCTACTCAGGAGGCTGAGGCACAAGGATCGCTCGAGCCCAGGAGTTTGAGGCTGCAGTGAGATATGACAATGCCACTGCACACTCTAGCCTGGACAACAGAGCAAGACTCTGTCTCAAAGAAAAAAAAGTAGAGACCTTGAATGTTTCGAGCACCCTCTGTGGCTTCATTTTAGGTACTAAAACTATTTCTGTTGGAAAAATTTAAATGTTGACCATAATACAAGAGACTCCATTTCTTTGCTGTCCCCTAGTGTCCAGGAGCGCTGAATTGGGAACGCTGTGTGCTTCTGGGATTCTCGCCGAATCCCGCTCCAAGCGGGGTGTGAGGATCAAGGCGTATGGGGGGGTGGAGCTGCAGTGATTCAGTGATGCAGACATGGTGGCACCTGCCCAGCCCAGGCACGGAGACACGGAGATGAACAGGCTCAGTCCCTGCCCACCAGGAGCGCACGTGCCGGGGAGAGGAGGAAGTATGGGGACGCATGTTCCAGTGGGGTGTGCTGAGCATCCGCCGTGTGGGCCAGGTGCCTTCCCAGGCGTGGGTGGAGGAGGGCGGATCCAGCCCTCAGAGGGTGGGGACGTCGAGTCCCATGGACATGGCAGTGGGACGCAGCTGGGACAGAGGTGATGGCATCTTTGGTCGTAAGCAGGAGTCCTCCGGGTAGACAAGGGACAAAGACGTTCCGAGCAAGGGGAATGGCTGATGTCAAGACACAGAGGTGTGAGCTGTGGTGGCCACCGGGCTTAGGAAGGGGTCCGTGGATGGATCTACCCGCCACTGAGATCCGCAGGTTCCCAAGACCAGGTGGGCTTTTCCTGGTGCTCTCAATGTAGGCGGCTTCTGAGTCCTAGAACTGTCACCAGGGACCCTCGGATCACGATTAAATATGCTGGTTACGTGCTGATGGCATCAGCCTTGGAATGAGCCACTTGCATAATTTAAAGCCTTGCCTGTCAAGATTTCCTACCAAGGAATTTTTGGCAGAGTAGATTCTTCCCAGGAGTGAGGACCACGGACCAACACCAGCCCAGGTGGGGCCTGTTGGCATCTCCTCACGCGTCTGTGTCCCGTGGTAGATGCAGATGCATTATGAAAGGCCAGTGCTTCCCCTCCCTCACACTATTATTTTAGTAAAAATGCTGATATTGGAGCATCATGTTTATCTTGGGGTTTGAGAAGCCAAGCTGACTGTGAGGAGCGACACAATGGGCCTCTCGTCTTCCTGAGTGTCAGCCATTGGCACCTTAGTGAGAAAGAACCACAGCATGATCCTCAGAGCAGGTTTTCCGTGACAACGTGGGACGAGACCATAAAACCCGGGGCGTTGTGTCAGGAAGAGAGGGTACAGACAGCCCCAACAGAGTCAGATGCAAGGAGGGAGGCGGAATGACGACACCGGCCGGCTTCCCTGGTGGGTCCTGGCCGGCCCTCTGCTCGGGGGCCTGTGACTTGCCCTGACCAGACTCTCCTCTTGGCAAAGGTCAGGGACGAGGTTCGCACGTGGAGAATCCTCTCCCTGAACAAGAGCTCGAGTGTGCACCCCCCCGGGCCACCTGCCGCTGCCACCCGGCACTGAGACGTCTTCAGGTTTGCGTCTCTCTCTGTACCGCCCACTTCCGTCGGCTTGAGAACATCCGTGAGGGGGGCTCTTTTAGAAATTTGGAATTTTCCAAACCCTTACACAAACCTTTCAGCTTGGTTTAGTATATATAATAACATGTTGTCCTGCATGTGTATCAATCCATTTTTAATTAAATCTTTTTGCCCAAAGGGGATCACAGTTTGTACACAATTGTGATGTCTGATTCCTCACCTAGTTTCAAATGCCATTCCCATCACTCGCCTGCTGTGTGACCTTAGGTAAGTCACTTAACCCCTCTTCTCGACAGTTTTCTAATCTGCAAATGAGGGATTAAAAACAGCACTTAAGTTACTGTGAGGATTAAGGAAGTCAGTAGGCATGAAGCCCTGGACATGGTGCTTGGTATGTGCTAGTTCCATAAGTATCAGAGGGCTTTGCCCCGTCCCGGGAAAGAATAATTTGATTTTCAAAGCAGACACTGGGACGCTGTCGTCTGCAATGCAAGATCGTGCTCCCCGTAGCAAGAGCTTCGCCGAGGATCGGCTCTGGCTCAAGGAAATACAAAGGGGTGATCGACAGACAGTCACAGGCGGCTTTTCGGCAGTGGCGTGAGCCGCATGTGGGGGTGCCCACCTGTTGTTGGAGCTGCCGGAGGTGGCGAACTGGGAATGGCTCCTCCCAGGTGGGCTGCCCTGGGGCAGGCCGGCCCCGAGCAATGGCCTTGGGGGTCACTCTCAGGTCTGAGCCTCCAGTCTGCCGGAATTCGGCTCCAGCCACAGCCTGCCCGAGCTCCCAGCGCACGGCCTGGCCCCCCAAGGCGATCTCGAGTCTCAGGCAAAGGTCTCAGGGTCTCAGGGCCCCTGGGCCTGTGACCTCCCCGGCGGGCCCCAGGGTGCCTGTGCATGGGGGGCCCCTCCGTTTGTAGAGGGACACATGCCATTTGTCAGTGGCATGGGGTGACTCGCTGGGCACCCCTTGAAGCAGCTTGCAGAGTTCAAGGCCGGGTGCTCTCCGGTCTCATTATCAGATCTAATTGTGGGCTCGGGTTTCGCAAATCGGGGCTGCGCAGGTGGAGGAGGCGCTGCAGAGGTCAGGCCTAAAAGCTTATTAAACCGCGGGTGTGAAAGGTAAGACCATCTGGATGCCATTTGACAACTTAAGTGGTAATTACACCATTTGGCGCAGGAATTAGTGAGAGCCAGAGCGAGGGCTTGCGCCACGGCAGGGACAACTTTTCTGTCGGAGGCGGGTGGCTGGGGGCATCGTGTGGTCCTCACCCCCAGGTGTGGCTTGCAGGTCCTCTGCCTCGGTCTCGGGCTGTCGCCGGGCTGGCGGTCACTCGGTCACGCGTGAGCAGCCTCCATACCAGGAACACACCTGCCTTCGCGCTCTCCGCCCAGGGAAGGGAGGAGTAGGTGGGGGCAGCTTCCCGCGACATTCCTCCGGAGCAATATGGAAGTGTTTAAGCGGGGTTTGCACCAGGCGGGGTAGCTGAGATCTGAACCTTTAAATTACAGCCATTCCCGGGCTGAGGAAAAGTAAATAAACAGTTCACAGCTGCAACCAACTCAACACAGAGTCCGGCTATCTCTTCTGATTGCAGGACAAGTAATTAAGTGAGAAATGTGAGCCCTCCACGTCAGGGTGAGATGATAAAGTTCTCGGCAGTAAATCCACCCGGTTCCAGAGACCCCTGGGTTAACCCTCGCGCAGCCGGGAGGGGCGCGGGGTGGGCGGGCGCGGAGGGGCAGTCCAGGTTAGGAACGCTCACTATTCGGGTGTCAAAGCCAACCCACTGAAATGGCCCTGCCTTGCTTGCCTTGCTCAGGGGACGGGGGCGCAAATGGGGTTCTCAGCAACACCCCCGTGGAAGCGCCACGCAGGCGCTGTCTGCATCCACTGACGGTCACAGGCCGAGCTCTGTCCCCCACAGTCCGTCTGTTGACGCTCCTGCCCCAGGGCTCAGGCTGCGCCTGTCTTTGGAGATGGAGCCTTTAAAGAGGTGATCAAGGTAAAACAAGGTCATTGGCGTGGGCCCCGACCCAGCCAGACGGGTGTCCCCATAAGAAGAGGAGATTAGGACACAAAGGGGCGACCACGTGAGGACACAGTGAGAAGGTGGCTGTCTGCAAGCCCAGGAGAGAGGCCTTGGAGGGAACCACCCTGCCCACGGGCTGATCTCGGACTCGCCGCCCCAGCACCGAGGAGATGCGTCCTCTTGTTCGAGCCGCCCACCCCGTGGGGCTTTGTGACGGCAGCGGAGCAAACCGAGGCGCCACCTTCGCCTGCGCGTGGAGAGCGGCGTGCGTTCTGCAATACTCGCGGGCCGAGCCAGGCCCTCGCCACTGGGTGGCTTCTCGCACTCACCAGAGCAATAGCAGCCTCGCTGCGCAGGTGTGGAAACTGAGGCCTGGAGAGGCAGAGCGAAGAGCCCGGGGTCACAGAGATGGGTGCGTGGACACAGCTTCCCAGTGGAGAGGCCTGGGGCGTCCCAGAAATGACGACCGCTGGGCCCTAGCCCAGACCCGGGGCGTCAGTCCCGGTGGGCAGTTTTCAAGGTACCAGGTGATTCTCGCGTCTAGCGAGGTTCCTAACCACGGCTCTACGCCCAGTTCTTCTTGCTGGAATATTTTTCAAAAATGCAGCTCCTCAAGAGGGGCCCCCATGCCTGGGGCACTACCCATCTCTCCGTCTCCCCCGGGCCAGGCTGCCCCAGGGGGTCCTCGCACTCATGCTTGGTTGGCTTGTGTTTCCCCGGCAGCAGGATGGGCTCTTCTGGTGCCCACATACCTGGGTTCAAGCCCAGTTGCTGCCACCCATTTGCCATGTGTCCTCAGGCTAGTGGCTTGACCTCTCTGGGCCTCAATTTCCTCATCTGTAAAATAGGATCATAACAGTACCTACCTCCTGAGGTAGTTGTTAACCGAGTTAGTATTTGTGACGTGCTTAGAGCAGTGCCTAGCATGTGGGGAGAGCTGGGAAAATGTTTGTTAAAAACAAAACGACCATCTCGCATGTTAATACTCACCCCTGGGTGATAAGAAGCTGGGGGGAGGGGTGGGAAATGGGAGACAAAGCAGGTCTGCGGCAGCTCCGTTCCCTGGGCAGGTCTCAGTGGAGGGGACAGGCACCATTTGTCCCCGGCATCCACCGCCATCCACCCCACCGGGGAGAGGAACGGAGACGGCGCGGCTCCTTCTGTTCCCGTGTGAGCCATGGGGCCCTCGGAAGGGAAGTCCCAGGGGGACCGAATCCGTGATAGCAGCGGCGTGGTCTCCCCATCAAGAGCACGGTGTGGTGGCCACGCGGAGGGGCTCCCTGGCTGTGAGTGCTGGGGGGCCGTGGATCACCCTCGTGTCTTTCACATCTGGTGTGTTGCTCATCCCCCCCAGGGATGAGCGCCCATCCTTTCTGTAATGAAGACATAGTGGGGCTTTCGGCTTAGGAAGAAAAAGGAATGATGTGGAAGTTGGCCGCGTCACCCCCGGTAGACTTTTCTGTGGGGCATGTTTTGGCTGGGTCTCACGGCCCAGCCAGACTGGATGCCCCTCTGCAGGCGGCTCCACCCTTGCCCCCCGGGGGCCTGTGCCTGCCTGTGTTCCAGCCTGTGGCCCAGCAGGGGACGGCTGCCTGTCACCCAGCTGTGGGTCTCCAGAAGCCGCTGCAAGGGACCTGCCACAAAGCCACATTCCGGAGGCCTTGGCTGCATGGAATTGGGAACTTTGGTCTCATGGGGTCCTGGGGACCTTCTGCAGAAAGTGCCCCTTCCCAGGGCAGGGACACACGGCTCCTTTACTCACAGGCTACCGTTGGGTCTGTCTGAGAGGAGCTCCCGGAAGACGCAGGAGTGGGCTCCGGGCCTCTCAGCAGTCGGCTCCCGCGGCCGGCCTGGTCTGCGACGAGCGGAGAGCGCCCAGGTCTCCCCATCCTCTGGCCGGAAAGAGCAGACAGGGAGCTGCCTGGCCCTGGCTGTAGGGCCGGCTCCAGAGCTGCGTTCGGTCCCAGTCACTCAGGTGACTCACTTCTGCCCTCAGTGTCCGCTGCCTCTTCTGTGAAATGGGGACAAGAACAAAACCCACCTTAAAGGGCTGCTGGGAGGATTCAGCAAACTGAAACCACTGACGGTGCTGCTGCTTGGTGGAGTCTCCACTGTCAGCCCTCGCCATGGCCTTGTTCCCTTACGGCTCCGAGTTGTGTCCCTCTGCAGGAGGGGACCCGGGGACTGGGGAAGACATGAGTATTTACTCAATCCTTCAGCCAGTGGTTTGGGGCCTGCACCAGGCGCTAGCGTTTCACGGGAAACAAGCCAACGTCCCACCTTGGGAAGTACAGCACCTTCGGGGGTGGGGGCAGCCACGGGTCACATGACCGCACAAAGGGACCATCCCAAGGCTGAGAGGTGCCAGGAAAGGCAAGACCAGGGCAAAAAGAGCAAATCCGGAGACCGATGCAGACGGGGCGGCCTAGCCGGGGCGCGAGGGACGTGCAGGGCTCATCTGGGCCAGGGGAGAGGCACAGTGTCCGGGCAGGGGCAGCTCTGCGAGAGCCCGTCCTGCTCAGAGAGCGGAAAGGGCAGCCCGTGTAGCTGGCGAGCAGGAGGGGGCTCCGCCGGGTCTCCACCCTCCCTCTCCCTCCCTTCCATGGTGAGAGACTCTCTAACTGGGAGAGTCACAGTTCGGGAGACGAAGCGCTTCCCCAGCCTCCTTGGCAGCTGCAATGTGTGTCACGAGACCTGTGTCCCCAAGGAGGAGGGCGAGCCCCCACCTGTCTTCTCCCCCCAGCTGCTCGGAGCTGAATCATCACGAGATGGCCACGGTGACTGACGAGAGCGGAGCGTCCCCGTGGTTCTGAGAGCAGCACTCAGGCCTACAAACCCGGAGCCCCGCTGTTTCGGTTCTGTGAGTGCGTCGGAAGCCGAATCGCAGCGCGTGTGGCATGAGCACTTGGGCGTGATTCGGGGAATTACCCGCTTGCTTCAGCCCAGCTGGGCTCCGGTTACGCTGGGCTAGCCCTTGTCTAGGGCACGATATGGACTTTGATATTTTTCTAAAGAGCCACGGGAGACCGAGGGGAGGTTTGAGGACTAATCGGTCACAGGGCGGCCGGGGCAGAGCCGGGGCTCAGCGGCGAGCTCGCTGTCCGACGGTTCCAGAGAGATCGTCTGGGGTGGGCGTGCCACGGGAGCAGGGCTGGCCACGCCACGTAGGCCCAGCCTGAGTCACGCACGAAGCGTACACGTGGCCACAGCAGAGCCTCACCCCCAGGGCAGGGTCCTTCTGAGGGTGGAGCCCCGGCACCTTCGCATACCTGGAAGCCAGCCCTGCGTGTGGGGGAGAATCTCCAAGGGGCCTGGTGGGTGGGGTCCTGCTAACATGGAAGTCCTGGCCCAGGTGAGACCCAGAGGTGGCAGGACTCCTCGGGCACCATGAGGTCGATGGCAGAAAGGCGACTGTCCCCACTCCAGGAACCTTTGTGTGGTGACCCACTGTCCCGAGAGCGCCCCCCACACTGTGGTTCTCAAATGGTCGGGACTGGCTGGGCCATGAGCTGCTCAGTGTGGGGAGGGGCTCGGCTTTCGGAGGCCCCCCACTTTCGTCAGCCCAAGGACTGGCCCGAGGGCCACACCCCTCGCAGCTGGAAACCGCTGACTTCCCTGTTCTGGGATCCAAAGTGGCAGCCCCGCCCCCACGGTGACGTCACATGCTGGGACACCGTGGACACCGTTGCTCCGGGGATTTTCATAGGAGCAGTGCAAGGCCATAAAGATGCTGGGGAGGATGTCGTCCCTCCTGGCCAGGGCCTGGGCCTCGGTGACCCCGGGCTCCACGGGAACTGTCGGACCCACGGGCAGCCTGTGGCCCCGAGCCCTGCTGGATGCATCTCAGGGCTCCGTGCCAACGGTGCTTCCAGGTTAAGTCTCGTTAGGATAATAAAAGGGATGAAAAAACAGTATTTGGGCTGTATTTTTTCCTGGGATATCATGACAGATTGAAGGCCTATGGCTCCAGGCATGCTGGCCAGTCCCAGCTCCTGTGACCCTGAGGCCGGGGGGTACCTGGACATGCCACAGGCTTCCCCTGCTCCGGCCAGGCCTGGCCCCGGCTACTGGCCCTGCTGCCAGCAGCACCTGTGGGAACGTGGCTCCCCCATTGCTGAGAGCCTGTGCGGCCTCCTAGGTCCCTGGGAGCAGGATTGCGTCAGCCCAGTGGGCCGGCTGCCCGCACCACGGCTGGCCCGGCCACAGGGACAGGGTTGGACTGGCTCATCCTCCTGCACCCAGGACAGGAACGAGCCTCGGATGGGCAGGTGTCTTGGCACCTGGCCCCTCACTGCTCTGTCTGGAAGAACGGCTGCTTCTCTGTCATCTTTGAGCCCAGCCTGGGTTTCATTCTTGCTCTTCTTGCCCCAAATTGCCAACCCAACAGCTGACCTGGCAGATCGCCAGTGAATGCAAACTCAATTGAATGTTGGCCCAAAGCAATCCTAGATAGCAAAGCCCATGGGAAGAGGGAAGGACCAGCCCAGCCCAGGTTCCCCAAACCAGCCCATTGTGGCCCAGTCTCCAGGGAAATTGGAACCCACAGGGTGTGGGTGTGGTTAGTCCCCAAGTCTTCCCACTTGGGATTTTCTCGGGAAGAAGAATTTAGGGCAGCTGAGTGCACGTTCTGAAAAATACACACCCGTTACTCACGCAACTTTCCACTCCCCCGCGACGGGCCGGAGATGAGCTTTAGCCAGCACGGCAGACGGCGAGGAGGAGAAAGGCAGGGCAGGGAGAGACTCTGAACCAGGAGCTCCGAGCACCTAGAGACCTGGGGGGATGAGAACAGCCACTCCTGCTTTGAGGGTCTTCCAGGGGTGGGAAACGGCCGATCCCTCTAAGCCCCAACGGAAACAGCCACTCTGGGCCACCCACGTGCAAACTCCATGACATCCGTGGGCCTTGCTACACCCACGGGGTGTGCAGAGCTGAGAGCACGTCTGCTGGCATGGCCGTGTGTGTCGTGTCTTCCCCAGGTGGGAGGAAGGTGACGCCAATGTGATTTGTGACTCTCTAAGGTCTCAGAGCAAAGCAGGGGTGGCAAAGGTTATCTACAGAGGACCCGGCTGTAGGCCGTGCAGGTCACACGGTCTGTCGCACCCACCAGCTGTAGCGGGATGGCTGCTGTAGGCGCTCTGCGGATGAATGGACACTGCCGGTTTCCAATAAAACTTTATTTACAAATACAAGTGGCCTGTCGGACTTGGCCCGAGGGCCGTAGTTTGCAGCCCGAGCCTCAGAGCGTGGAGTGTTTTCCCTACGCACTGGCTTGTGGAGCTCTTCTTTCCAGGGGTGATCACAGAGCACTCTCTTCACTCAGCGGGGCCTGGAATCTCAGTGTCGGGCACCTTCCTGCTCTGCCATGTTCTTCCTGTCTGCACCAACGTCATCGGATCAGGGAATGCTGCCTTTGCAGGCTCACCGTGGACTCGGATAAATCACCTGGACTCCTAGTCTGACTAAGTGGTCCAAGCCACGCTGGGCTAGAAGTCACCCAGAGAGGGGCTGCCCGTGGGAGCTTTCAGAATCCGGGGGGCCGCAGGCTTGAGGTGTTTAGTGGCTCGAGAGGGATCGCACGTAGGGAGAGCCTGCCTTTTCTTCTCTCACGCCAGCCGTTTCTGTGCTATCCCCAGGCTGGCGTTTATGTGCGTATTAGAGGAAGGGGAAGGGGCGCGTGTCGTGGGGTGTTTAAGGAAGGCTTACGCTTGTCAGCTACTTGCACGTATGTTTGAAGAGTGTTCGGTCTTTGTTTTTAGGCTGAAGGCTCTGAATTCGTTTTGGACGGAGAGTTTCAAGAAAGGGGGAAACTGTCTGTGTCAAGACAGACGTGGATATAGCCTCTCAAGGTGCTAGATTTGTGCTGACTTGGTCCAAAACACAACCGCATCTGGCTATGTCTGGTGTCGACCGCTCCAAAAATGTCCTAAATTCCAGACAACCTCTTGGGCTTAGAAATAAAAGTCATTAATCCTGCATTTGAATTTAATATTTGAAATTTTATCCTAATCTTTTTTTATTTTTCTTCCACATGAATTAACTTTTGAAAAGTTGGAAAGAAACATGAGTTTTTTTTTTTTTTGTGTGTGTGTGTTTTAAGGGAACATTCTTAACAAAAGGGTATAAAATTAAACTAGGTTTGACCTTTTGAGTTTAGCAGATTTTCCACCTGGTCGGAGCAGGAAATGGGCTTCTCGGTAGGCAGGCGGCTTCTTCCCCCACTTCTGGAAAGCGACGCCGCGCACATTCTCGCGGTGGCGCACCTCTCTGCCAAGCCATAATGAGAGTTCCTCGTTGACGATTAGCAGGTAAGTGGTGAGATCCAGTGTCTGGGGAGCCGATGCAGTTCAGGGGATGGCTCCAGGCAGCCCTAGTTCAGTCTCATCAGAAATATTTAAGCCTCCCCCCTCTCCCCACCAAAAAATGCACATAATTCTGCAGGAATCTCACACATGGGTGGACAGGGCCAGCTTGGGTTTCACCCATCCAGGGCCAACTTCTCTCTGGCAGGGGGTGAGAGTGTGGGGCACAGACTCAGCCACCCAGGGTTTCTACTGACCTGAGGGAAGGGGGTGTGGGAGGGGGAGTCCCGCAGCCTGGGGATGGGGGGTGGGGGCAGAGGGAAGTCCACGAGGGGACAGAGGAGTCTTGGGGCGTTGCCACTCTTAGGGTCGGGGGCTTGGGGAACATGCCTTTGACTTATGGTGCGGATTGCTGGGGGCCTCCTGCGGGCCGAGGATGGGGTCCCTCTGCACGGGAGCCATTGGGACGACCAGGGTTTGAATCCAGCCCCACGTTTTACGGAGTGAGAGACTTTAGCGGAGCCACTGCGCCTCTCTTAGCCTTGGTCTCCTCACGTGTAAAGTGGGAATAAAATGTCACCTTCCTTGGAGGCCGGTCGTGGGCTCACACGGGATGGTGCGTTTCGTGAGCCCCCTCGGGACAAGCTCCCAGTGACCGGTTTGGATGGCAAAACCCTTATGTCACCAGAGATCATTTTTGTTCCTGAATGTTGCCTGTGCGCCAAGGCGAGGGAGAGGAACTGCCCCCCAACCCGCCGTCTTTCACCCTGCCCCACCCCCGCCCTTTCTGTGCCTTGTTTTTCCTTTCAAGGGTGGTCTCTGCTCACTCCACTCTGATGTCACCACCCAGACATGCGGGTCCCGGCCTGAGGCAGGAGGGGCACGCAGTGGGACTTCTCCCACCGGCCTCGCACCCCCATGGTGCTGGCCCGGGCTCTGCAGTTCCGGGCTCCTTCCCAGGGGAATTCTCGATTCTCCGGGCCAGGGCTGGACGGCACGCTCAGAAATAAAACACAGCCGGTGGGAAGCGGGGCCAGAACCCTCACTCCCTCTGCCCTCCGTGACGCGTGGAGGGTGTCAGACGGAAACCAGCTGGCAGACCCGGCCCCCACGTGGAGTTTGCTGTCTAACACGGCGGGGTCTTGGGCCTGTCACCTGCCCCATCTAGGCCTCGGTTTCCTCACCTGGGAGGGATGATTTGCATCGGCAAACGTGAAAGTGTGTGATTCTATTTTAGGCAGGTGAAGGGAGCGTTTCCAAGTTCCAGGACTGGAGAGACCTTAGGTGACACAAACATGACTGTTTTGAACTTTTACCTAAAAAATTCCGCAGGGCTGGAGCTGGGGCAGGGCGGGCGAGGCGCTTGCCTTGGGTGCGAGATTAGAGGGGACGTCACAAAGCCTCATCATCGTGGAGATAAATTAATAATTTGATGCAATGATAAAATCAAAATGCAGAAAATTCCTTGGTGAACAAAGCGTCAACATCAGGGTCGGGATTGTTGTTTTCTTGTGCCTCAGCTTCCAAGACGGCCTGGCACCTGCCACCACGCATCATAAAAACATTCCTGGCACACCCGGCTTGCAAGCACACAGATGCCGCTGCTGCCTAGAAAATGCCACATGGAAGTTTAAAAAGTGAGCGTATTTTAAAAAAAGAAGAGGGAAGGTTATCTAGCGTGTGACTAGTCATGAGTGGACGCATCAAAACGTCATGGCAACGGGACGAAGACTGGCTTAGGGTGTGCGCAGGTATGAGCTGGTGGTGAGGGGTGACCCCAGTGGCTCTTTCACCTCCTCCTCCATGCTCGGACCCTGAGTGTCCACCCCTCTGACCACAGCGGGCTGGTCCCCCAGGCCCCCCGACCCACGCTGGCATGAGTAGAGCCTCCCAGGCTGGGCTGGTGTCCTCAGCAGGAGAGGACACTGGTCAGCAGCTGGACAGGCCGGACGCAGAGCAGTGACAGGGTGACGGGCTCCGGCCCAGCCTTGCCCTCCTCGTCCACAGACCCCTGCATCCTTACTACCACCCCCAGCCCCTTGGCATAGCCTGGCTGGGCTGGGTTTTGTTCTCTTAAAATGAAACAGGCCCAAGCAATGTGCTGAGGAGGGAAAGAAACAACCTTCCTGGGTCTCAGGGAGCAAAATCGATGAGACACTTTTTCTCGCTCAGTGGCGCTCGGCTGTGGCTGCGTATTGGAGACATCAGAGCAACCTTTGAAAACGCAGGCTGTGAAGGCGGAGCTCCTTGGCAACTCTGTCCTTCTCGAGCACTGATTTATCTCAGAATCACTACCGTTGGAGTTAATGCCGTGTAACTGGTCTCAGATGGGGCCCTATAGTTGTAACTGTAGTGACGTTTTTTTCCAGAGGAGGGACATGTGTTAGGCCCCACTTCCTCAGGGGAGCCCACACTCTATTCTGTGGGGTCCACGTGGCTCTGCTGCGGCTGGCCTGCCTCCTGGCTCAGGGGCGGCGTGTCCCTGCGTCTGGCAGCTCACAGTTCTCCATCCACCGTCCCCAGGCTAATGGACCCAAAGATAGACACGGACCAACCCAAACCACCCCCAGAGCTGCAGGGAAGGTCATGCCCCCTTCTCGGGACCCCAGCCTGTGTGGGCTGCGACCTGTGCAACCAAGGGTCATTTTCACTTGAGAACAAAATCAAGACAACATGGCGGAGAGATGGAGAGAGGGGAGGGACAGATTCCTGAGGGCTTCAGCGAGATCCTGCACCAAGTGTGGCTGAGGCCAGACCCACTGGGTAGATTTTCTGGTTGTGGGAACCAACAGACGGCCTGTCTGGTTAAATTGGTCTGAGATGGGTCTCTGGCACCTGCGTGAGACTGGGAGTCCCAACTAAGTCTCCATGTTGCACTAAAGCACAAGAACAAGGGATTATTGTGGGCAGGGATGCTTGGGCCAACAGGCTCAAAGGAAACCGCAGACTCAAGGGAGGAGGGGACCCCTGGCATCGGCATCTTGGCCCCTGAGCCCAGGGAGCTCAAGGGCACGGCCACACGTGTGCCAGCTCCACGGAGGGAGCACTCGGATGGTCCCGGCTTGGATCCCACCCTGCAGCGGGGGGCCAGGGCGCAGAGCTTCATGGCCATCACTGCCCCTGGGGGAATGGTGTCAGGAGAGGAGAGTCTAGGCAGGCGCCAGCACCCAAGGTCCATCCCACGGCTGCAAAAATGACAGCGGATACCCAGGGAGAGCCCATTTCTCTCCGGCCGGCTCGGAACACCCTGGGGGGCTTTTGTCTATAGCTTGGCCGCAGCAGCTCTGTGCGTGGGAGGAAGGTTGGTGTGCTTGTGGCTTTCCTCCCTTGCTTGGACGTGAGCGTGTCTCACCTGACAAATGAGACCACCAGGACGCCACGCACCTAGCAATGCCACCCTCTCCGAGCGCCAGGGCCATGCCGTGAGGTGAGGGCTTAGCAAGTGCGCTTCAGGTTATGTTTAAGTCCATTTATGAGAAGTGCCAACTTCCACCTGGACAATCGCTGTGCTAATTATAGGCAATTCTTTTCCTCTAATGACCGCAGTGGCCGACCTAACCCTAACCACATAGGGTTAGGTAACTGGCCACATGAAAATGTCCTGTGAGTCATGCAATTCCACCCCGAACAAGGGCACCTCCGCTGTAGAAGCCCATGCTCCCTGCTGAGGAATTCGAAACCCTTTGATGTTAATTGAAATTAAGAAGAAAATACTATGACCAAACCAATCAGAAAGAGATGGCTGGACAGCGTCTTTGTATTCAGGCCGCACGTGGCACCCTTGGCGATCCTGGCTCTCTCCTTCCTCGTGATAGTCGGGTGTTGGAATTATTCTATAATTTCTCTCTCCCCATTTTTACTGTTGGAAGTACTGGGAGTGCCTGGGTCTGAGTCTCTTGGCTTGGAGGTTGGACCGCATCCCTGTCAATGATTTTCTGAGTAACCTCAGGTGAGTCCATTGACCTTTGAGTCTCAGTTTTCCCGTCAGTAAAATGGGAATAATGATGGCCTGCCCTATAACTCGGAACTGGTTACTGTGTTCAAAGCTGTTATAGCGCTTGGCACATAGCACGGCCGTAAATCTGAGCTCTTATCACCATTCCCAATTAGCAAGATTTGGACACATTTCTAGCACTTTAAATGTCCAGATTGTGTGTGCTCTCTCTGGAGCAAGCTACATCCTGAATATAAAAAGGTTCCCGTGCTCGGGTCTGAGGCCACTTATAGCAATTCCTGTTTCCACCGCGGATTCGGTTTTGCTGATATGGAGGGAAAATTTCAAGCCCGCCGCTGTGTAAATTTAGTTAACGTTTTATTGCTGGTGACTCTTTTATCACATGACTTTTGTTTCTCATTAAGTCAGTGAAGGAGATTTACTAATGCGCCGAGTAAAATCCAATCGGGGCAGGGCCTGTTCCTGCAGAGTTACTCTCCCGGACACCCCAGATGTCAGGAGCTCAGGCCGGGACACGTGGAGTGTCCCCCTGCCGGGGAACGCTGACACACACACTCGCTTTGCAGTTAGCACAAAAGCTGTCTAATTTTCGTAGATTTGTTTCCTGAAAATAAATATCCGTTGCTTCGACAACCAAAACCAAAAATAGAGATAAAGGACAATGGAACTGCTCTGGCAACGAAATATGTGTATTAAATGCAACTTTGCAATTCATACTCGATGGGTAATGACTACGAAAATGAAAAGGGATTTTTAGATGGATGTGAGGGTTTTTATTTCACTTTTGGTTATTTAAAAGTTCTGTTTCCAAGGCATGAGGAAAGTTAATGTACGTCAATCAAGTCCCAGCACATGGTCTTCACCTGCGCAGGTGTGTGCTCACACACGAATTCATGTTTTCCTCGACCACTAAAGACAGCTCTGATTTTTTCACTTGCCAGGTTCTTTCCTTGTTTTTCATTCTGTTTTGACGTTAGCAGCCCTTGATGCTTAATGTCTTTCCATTTGTTTATTGGGGCTACATAATAGCAATATTCTACCCTTGTGTTTTCCTTCATGAGCCGGAGTGAATTTACACAGAAATGTGTCCTTTCCACTACCAATGGGTTACCTGGGGGTGCAGTTCATACAGGAAAGGGAGGATAAATGATTCTTTCCTTTCATTTACCCAGTTCTGAAGGTGATGAACTGACTCCCTATCATCCTCAAAAGGTGACCGATTAGATTGTTATAAAAAAATCATCAACTTGTAGATTGAAACACAATGAGCTTCAATTTATTGCAGTTCATCTCCTTACTGAAGTTCTCGTCGTCCCCTGTTAACCAGCAGGAGCCTCAGTCGGCTGCGACACCTGTTTCTCTCCAGTGAGTCCTGTCACTCTGGACTTACCTTGAGCACTTCCTCTCCGGATCCGGAATCTCCCATTTCTCCAAGGACCCCTGGTCTCTTTAATGAGAAGCGATATTTTAAAACCACATTCTGGGCATCAAGGGTTGTTACTTAGTCTTTGTTTCTAGGAAGCTCCTAAATAAATGCCTCCTGAGTTCGTACTGACGGCTCTATTTCAAATTCAGGACCACAGAGTTTCTGCTTAATCTCTTCTATATTTTTTCTTTTCATTCTCTCTTCCACACGGAGAATCCCGGTTATCACGGAAATAGGAGTGGATATCACATAATATTCCATAATTACTAACTTGCTTTCGCCAACCTTACACATACCAGAGTCTCAAAATAGCAACACCAGTGTGACCATGGCCAGTGAGAAGCACTAACCACAGAGTAATTTTTTCCTGCCCGGGCCACCCCGCGGCTCTTCCTTCCTGGCCGGCCGTGCCCCATCTGCTGTGTCAGAGCACACGGCCGCTGTGTGGTACACGCTCCCCGTAGCCCCCGCTGAATCTCAGCTCCGCAGGGACAGCCAGGCCTCCTTTAACGACGGGATATGCTCTGAGGACCGTATCATAGGATGACTTTGCTGACTTCGCTGTGCGGACATCACTGTGTGTACTTGTACAAATGCACGTGGCGCAGCCTTCTACGCGCCCGGCTGCGCGGTCCGCCTGCTGCCCTGCGCTGCGCGCAGGCAACTGTGGAACTATGGGAAGTGTTAATATTTGTGTGTCTAAACATATGTGAACATAGAACAAGTACAGTAAAAATACTACATAAAAGATAAAAGAGTACACATGTGTGGGGCACTCACCATGGATGGAGCCTGCAGGACTGGAAGCTGCTCCGGGGAGTGTGAGTGTGAGTGAGTGTGGGGCCCGGACACGGCTGCATACATTACAAATACTGCACACGTGGGCTGCGCTACATTGATACAGAGCTTCTCTTTCTTCAGTAATAGACGAACCTCAGCTTACTGCAACGTTCTTACTTTATAAACTTTTAAATTTCTTTTTAATGTTCGTACTCTTTCATAATAACACTTAGCTTAAAACACGAACACAAAAATGTTTTCTTTCTTTATATCTTTATAAGCTTTTGACTATTTGTGTAAATTTTTTTGGTTTCTTTTATTCTGATTACTCTTTAAACATTTTTTGTTAAAAACTAGGACACAAACACACAGGTTAGGTGAGGCCCGCACAGGGTCAGGGTCACCCACAGTCGCTGTCTCCACCTCTGCACCTCGTCCCACTGGAAGGTCTTCCGGGGCAGTGACACCAGGAGCTGTCGTCTCCTGCAATGACGGTACCTGCTGGATGCCTCCTGAAGGGCCTGCCTGTCGCTGTTTCATGGTTAACTTTATTTTTTCAATAGCTAGAAGGAGTGCACTCTAAAATGATGATAAAAATACAGTGTAGTAAATACCGTGTTTCCCCGAAAATAAGACCTACCCATAAGATAAGCCCTAGCAGGATTTCTAAGCATTTGCACAATAGAAAGCCCTACCCCGAAAATAAGCCCTAGTGACGGGCGTGGCTACACAGCGCATCTGCACAACCCATGCATTTCGTCGTGGAGCGGTAAAGGAGACGAGCAGCCCTTCTCATCTGCCCCATGAGAACTCTATGGCTCGACAGGAGAGATCGGGGCCGATGGTTCTAAAGGAAATAGAGTCACAAGGAATTCAGGATGGAATTCGGGGTTCGGAGAGTGATGATGATGTTCCAGAAGGAGACGACTTCACTGTATTTGAATAAATGTAGATGGTTGTACCGTACTTAAAAAAAAAAAAATCCCCTGAAAATAAGCCCTAGGGTGTCTTCTTGAGGAAAAATAAATATAAGACCCTGCCTTATTTTCGGGGAAACACGGTAGATAAACGAGAAATACAGTCACTTATTATCATTACCAAGGATTCTGTCCTATACGTAATTGTATGAGCTAGACTTTCATGTGACCGGCAGCTCAGGACTTTGTCTACACGGCAGCACCACGAACACGTGAGCTGTGGGCCATGGGCTGACCCTGCACCTGCTGCGCTGTCACCAGGCAACAGGAGTTTTCAGCCCCTTTGTAATCTAATGGGATCTAAAAGGACCACCTTTGTGTGTGCGGTCCACGGTGGCTACGTGGCACGTGGCTGTGACTATATGTGATGCTCCCCACCAGCCTGTGACAGGGTCTGTCTCACCCGTTTTACCGTTCGAAGCTCATTCTCCGGCCGACTGCCCCTTAGATCGTGGGAACAGTATTCTCTGAATTCCTGGATACTGGTTATAGTGTACCTGCACTCTTTTTTTTAAAGATTAGATTTACTGATTATACAATCCTTGGCTCAGATTTTCTTTCTTTGAATATTTAAAAAAAATACCTTTTTCTTCTGGTATAAAGTATCGTGATCAATAAGCGCGATGATAACCCAGTTTCCTTTCCTTTGTGAGTCACACGCTCTTTGTGCTTCGGTGGCCAAAGATATAAATATAGATATATATTTTTACTTTCCTTTAGAGTCCAGTTTTTAAAAGTTAGAATATCTTGGAGTCGGTCATTTTGATCAATATTATCAGGTACACAGTGTGCTCTTTTAATATATAATTTCAAATATTTTTAGTTGCAGAACAATTTTCTTGAATTGTGGGTTCAGTACTTGTTCTGTTCCCTCTCTCTGACGTTCTTCCTCCGGGGCATCTTATCCATATGTTGGGTCTTCTTTGCCTAACTCCAGAAGATGCTGTGTCCACGTCTTTATTCCTTCCCCAATGCCTGTATTGTTTCATTATATATACATGTATATACACATATTGTCATTAAAGGTCACTGATGTCATTAATGCATCTACTGTGTCTAACTTTCCTTTTTTTTTCCCCTTTCTCATCTGATCATGCTAATGTGTTGATCTACAAAATAACCAAGTATGTTAGAATTGTATTTAAACAAAAAGTAAATAAACACAGAATGAGTGTCAGAGGGGCTTGAATGAAACCCACGTGCTTTAGCACACAGGCTCATTTTCTGGGTTTGGTGCTCAGAGGCCCTCTAGGCATCCTTTCAAGTGAGCTCTGGACGCTCGGTTCTGGGTCATGAGGCTACTGGAAAGTGGCCCTTGTTTACAGGACACGTGGGCAGTCACAGTCCTCGGTGGAGAAAGGACTAACCTCAGAGTTACCCCCAAGACCTTTGGAGACCAGTTTCCAACCATGGCGAAGAACCCCTTTTCCCAGGGAGAACTGAGGCTGCCGGTCAGGTCCCGCAGGCTCTCGACAATTCCATTGTTTGCGACTTCTGGTTTCCTGGCTTGAGTGGTCCAGGAGGCTGTGTTTGCTTGGCAGCTGGCCGGTGTCCTAGCTCACTGGTGCTAGTTTGTCTGGGGGCGAGAAGAGCAGGGCTGGAGACCGGGTGTGTCAGGCCAGGTGAGCACAGTGGCGTCTTCCCTGCAGTTGCTTCCCCAGGGCCATGCAGGAAGGAGGCGGCCTGCAGGAGGACAGGTCGGGCCCATCTCTCCCCTCCCAGGTGTTACAATGTGGACAGACACCTCTTGTGACACCTTTAGATCTCTGTCTTTGAATGCAGGCAGGTCCACAGGCTGTGTGACCTTGGGTCCCTCTGTCTATAGCAGGGCGGAGTCTGCATATGAGTGTGAACCTACAGGTGCCATGGGACCCTCCCGGCCTCAGTTCGCTCCTCTGTTAAGTGTGGATGATAAGACCCAGCCTCTCCCATCACTGTTTGGGGGAAATGCTCAACAAATGCCCAGAACACAGTCGGTGCTCCATAAGTAACTTTTTTGTCATTATCATTCCTGAGGCAGAAAGGTTAGCCTTTCTCCTCTACCACACTGTCAATTCCATGGGGACCCCATAAAGTGTGTCTGTTTTGTATGAAGATGTGAGAGCAGTTTTTCCACCTGTGGTAGACAGAATTACAGCCCCCAAAGAATCCACGTCCTAATCCCTGGAACCTCGATACGTTACCTAGCTGGGCAAAAGGGACTTTGCGGATATGATTGAGTGGAAGATGCTGAGATGTGAGACTATCCAGGGTTATTCCAATGGCCCACCTGTCAGCAATCCAGGGGGCAGACAGGTGAGAGGGTGCGACCTGGTCCGGGCGTCAGCCAGAGCAGCCCTGGGAGATTAAGGTTCAAGGTGAGACTCAGAGGATGATGGAGTTGGCCAGGAGAGAAGGTTCAGAGGAGGGTGCCAGGCATAGGGGCCGGAGTGCAAAAGCCAGTGCAGCGATCTGATGAGACGGTGTTGCTACCCCGTTACGCGAATGAGGAAACTGCAGCTCAGAGAGACCAGGAACCTGCCAGGTCAAGGGGCAGGAGGGAGCATTGTACTCGATTGAATAGATATCTGACTCTTTGGGTCAGGAACATCTATATCTCATGTCCTGGGTGTCCCTAGGGGCAGATTGGTGACTTCAGCTTCTTACTAAAAGGTTAATGAAACATCTTGCTCATGGGAAAAGGCCGAACCTTCCCCAAAGCCCAGTTTGGGCTTTGTACCTGTAGAGCTTCAGGAGGGAAGTTCTGGGTTTATACTAACCACACGTGTCTGCGCCTGGGCGGGCAGGGCTCAGAAACACCGGGGGGCCAGGCTGTGAACCCCATCACCCCAGACCTGCAGGCTCTGGCCACGGAAGAGCTGGTCGTGCATGTGTTGGAGGGGTGGCTGGACAGTGACCAGGCCTCGCTGGCTGGCAGACGCCCATCACTTGCAGCCACAGCTCCGAGCTCCATCATTGGCCCCAGAAGAGGAAATATCCCCTCAATTGCTTCAACCATGCAAGAAATTTGCCCGTCTGTGTTTTCCGTGCAGTTCCTGAAACCCCGCGGCTCACGTTTAATGCCAGTTCCAGCTTGGGTTTTGTTAAAATGCTGAAACCTAATTTTTTCATCGGGCGACTTTCAGTGTGAGGCCAGCATCAAATTAGGGGCCTCCCTCCTGGCAGGGCTGGCAGCCGGGAAGGCAAGAGCCTCACCATGCTGCGGATATTCGATACACTTTGTCCTGCTCGGGACAAGAAGCCCAGTCAGAGCAGCCTGATTTATGACATCGCTCAGGCTTCCTGTTACTTTAAGCCATGGGCGCTTGGAGCCGCACCCCGCGTTCCTGGCCAGCGCTGCCGCTTATATAATGTCAGGAATGGAATAATTGACTTTCCAGGGCTTTGAATTGTCCCCAACTTTGGTCTGACTTTTTTTTTTTTTCTATCGAGGTGAAATTCACATAACACAAAATTAACTGTTTCAAAGTGAGCGATTTGGTACATTGGCAAAGTTGTGCAACTGTTGTGCATAGACACCTCTGTGTAGTCCCAAAACATTTTCACCACCCCAGAAGGAAACCCTGTACCCATAGAAGCAGTCACTTCCCATCCTTTCTCCCCCAATCCCTGCAACTATTATTAATCTCCTTTCTGTCTCCACAGACCGTCTATTCTGAACACTTCATTTCAGTGGGACCGTACAACATATGACCTTTGGTGACTGGGTTCTTGCACATAGTGTGGCATTTTCCAGGCTCATTTGTAGCATGAATCAGCACCTGACTCCTTTTCATGGCTGAGTAATATTCCACTGAATGGGCATACTGCAGTTTGCTTGTCCGTGCATCTGTGGATGGGGACTTGGGCTGCCCCCCCGCCTCTTTCTGGTTATTAGGAATAATGCCATTATGAATATTTGTACATGAACTTCTGCTTGAGTCCTGGAATTGCTGGGTTCGGTGCCAATTCTATGTTTAACTTTCTGAGGGGTGTTGGAGATGTGGCGGCTGGAGAGTCCCTGGGGGAGGTGGTGTCTGTGTTAGGACCCGAGGAGCAGGGAGCCCACAGCAGGGCTGTGGCCAGACAGCTCATGGGGGAGTGCCAGCGACCTTCAGCCCTGAGCCTACCCAGACTGCGCCCCCCTCCCCCAGTGCCAAAGTCCTCTAGGTCTGGGCCATGTTCTGGCCCCTCCGGAGGCTTCGTCGTCAAGGGAAAGGGTGTCGGCACTCTCAAGGAAGGAGGTGCTCACTGAGGCTGGCTGTGTTCATCCAAGCAGGCCGGCCCCCTCCTCATTCCTGCTGTGCTGTTCCCACCCAACCCCACCTCGCCATGGACTTTGGAGTCCCCTGGACAGGGGTTCTAATCCTGTTTCTACCATCCCCATAGCTGTGTGGCCTTGAGCAAGTCTCTTTACCACTCTGACCCTCAGTGTCATCCTCTAGAAGATGAAGAGAATCCCACCAAGCAGGGAGAGATTCCATGTGCCGACTCTCCTGAGCTCTCCCTGTTTCCTGGACAGTGTCTCCTTTAGTCTC